>VOPJ01016541.1:89874-125222 GCA_014673585.1 Semibalanus balanoides
CTTCCGTTTCCAGATAAGGTTTTAGGGGTCACATGACCTGGCCTAGTGACCTGACCTGAGATGACCTGAGGTGGTGGTGACAATTTATATTTGATACCCACACAGCTATGCCAAAAACGGAGGCACTGCGTCCCACCGTTTTTATGCAATCATGGAAAAACCTTTAAGGGGCGTCTTAACGCCCCCGGCCAGCACGGGTGAAATACTATCATTTGTATTGTTTCTGTGAATTTATTTGTCGGTTATTTTAGATAAAACAATGACTTAATTTTACAATAAAATATAATCCTAATAAATGCTCTAGCAGCATAGACTTTAATTCACCGACATGTTGTCAACCACACTGGTACAAGAGGAAGGAAATCACATTATTTGTTTGGCAAAAAATAATAAATATGTAATATGCAAACTGCTATTACTTGACATTCTTCTACTAGAAATTGTCAACTGTTAAAAAGTGGTAATGTATGACCAAACCCAACCGAACCTCCCCAGACTGCTATTAAAAGCAATTTTTGATTTACGCCATTCGCCCTGTTCCTGCTGAAACTTAATCAATGGCAAGGATAAGGAAACCAGAGCCCAAAGCTAGCAGAATGAGGTAATTTTAGGCATTTAAACTTTTACTTTTTTAATTTACCAAGAGCGTTTAAATAAGGATATAGGAATCTAGGATTATCATCATCGAGTCGATATAATATATATCGTAATCGTCTGTGAGGTTCACAAACTACCAAATATGGCTACTATATATATTTTTGCGTTTAATGAAGTTTTACTGATTTGTTTAAAAAAAAACTGTGCAAGGTTATATTATGAAGTTCATCTGGTGCTTCGACCAATTAAAATCAATTTAAGCAGAGTTGTATATTCAATAAGATCATAACAATACTTTCTGGCAAAATACGGTTCATGAATATTGGGGGGATTATCCCCTCCTACCTCAAGATTGGGGGGACGCGTCCCCCCGTCCCCCCCCCCCTGTGGCGGAGCCCCTGCCTGCAACACCACTTCCGACGCCTATGCCAATAACATCTTTATCTGAGAAGAATATTTTAATTTAATTTTTGTTTACATGATAAATATTGCCCTACAAAAACTGTCTTCAACATAAAAGACAGAGGCCCTTAGGAAGCACGGAACATCGAGGATGAATTAAAGGGGAATGTTATCACTTATCTGAAAGGTTGTCAATGTACGCGCTTGTGGCTGCAAAATATGAGTAACTGCTGCGCCACGATTCTGACATTTGTTTCTCACTTAACAGTGCCTCAATTTAATGAAAAACTAAAGTTTTTGTATTGGGCTGATGACGTCATATGAAGAAATTGGATGACAATAGATAAAACCTTCACGCTGCAATAATGTATGACTAGTGTATGGCTAATGTATAGCCAAATGTAAAACAAATCTACTTTCATCAACATTTGATAAAGAGAGATGACGACATCGCTTTACGACGGCTATTCAAAATACACTAGAGGGCTTATTTCTTACAGATGTCAAAACCAAACTCAAATTTTCTTTCGATTGGGATATCTGTGGGTTTAAACTTCTACACTACTTAATTTCAATGCAAATCCAGTAAAATGGCCATCTCAACTCAAATCTAATGTTAATGTGAAACATTCCCTTTAACAAAATGTGCTTAAAAAGGACCACTGAATTGCCACGAAATCAAGTGCTTCAGCATAGGCAGGGCCTCTCTATATGATCCCTATGATCACTAGCGCCGACTGACAAAAAGATAATAACGAATAGAATTCGAAAACGTACGAGGTCAATAGGATACGAGAAGGCTTCACAATCACATTTCACAGGAAGTCAAAGACTCCCTCGTCAAAACACGTTCTTGACTCTCAGCTGGCATCCTCAGAGAATCCAATTGTATCGACTTATATTTTTACAAATTTCAAATACAGCCCACTTGCCTGTCGTAATACTGACATCTGTCACCTGCACCTCGATGAGAACTATCCATTTTGCAGCTTGATTGGCACCCGCCTTGGTCGTTCTTACGTCACGTCGCACTTGGTAGCGCTCGGCTGATTAGTTGTGAAGAACATATTGCCGAGATGTAGTAAATGTCCTGCACCGTGCAACGTCCGCAGTTAGGTACACTTTAAAGAAAGTAGTTCACCTTCAACCAGGGGTCCAGGAACGTTTTAGAAGTGGGGGGGAACACCCAGGCCCAGGCCAGGCCCAGGCCAGGCCCAGGCCAGGCCCAGGCCAGGCCCAGGCCAGGCCCTTTCTACTAAGTCACCCATTTTTTCGTCTGCGGATTCGCTTTCACTTCAACTAGAGTCCTATGTAATCTTTTCAAAATTGAATGTTGATTTAAAACACTTCAAAAGAAAATAAATAGATAATTTAAACGCGTATGATTATATATATATATATATATATATATATATGATATATGTATAATATATATATATGTATATATATACTATATATATATAATTATATATATATATATATATTCCAAATGAGGCAAATGGTGAGCACCATGAGGCACCATGAGGCGATAGGGGTTTCATTCATAAGTCATCCAGGACAGGTACATTTTCGCTTTCACCTGGTTGCCGTCTTTGATTGCCAGATAAAGTAACCACGTATTGCTTCCTGGCGTGACTTTCTCTAGAAAAGAATATGGACTGACATCTGCGAACACTGTCTGTGAATAACTCTCTATGCCGCTAGCAATACAGTCCACAAACGGAACCCTACGGGCGTCACGATACACGGAGTTGGCTGCAGGAGAGTATTATGCGAAAATGTGTAGCGACCACCGCCCCACCGACCAGAACCAATAGTCCGGGGGAATAGGTCTGAACTGCGAGAGGGCCGCGTTCGGTCGGTCAGGCGGCTGATGGCATGTCCGTCAGATATAGCATTCAGCGACAGCTGTACTGCTGCTGTTTATGCTCTGCTCTGGTGGCCTATCTATGGCACCCTCTTGCTGCAGCAAGGGACGGTCCTTTTTCTGACCTTTTGGCATCCTGAGGTCAGAGACCCTCTTGGAGAGAGCTTGAGGTCCACGGCAAATAGGTACACAGGTGTAACCCATTGCTGGCGCTGACTAGGTATTTGAGATCGCGACCAAAATACAGAGTTCTCAAATTTTAAAACTTGGCGTTTAAATTCAAGCGCAGGTGCATTCTCTTGTGTTTACTCTGACCGCATCCAATGAAACCATAGCAAAAAAGACACAATTATCATGCAACATGAAAACAACTTCAGGAGCAAATGACAGCGCTCCTCACAAAACTCCTATAAGTTCTCCGGAAAAATAAAGAAATTTGTGTTATAAGTACTCGGCTCACTCCAATCATGGGCATGGCAGTCAAGGGTCTCGGGATAGTGCTGTCTGCCTTGGGGTGACTGGCAGATCTCTGCACTTTGAAACGTCATGATCAGAGCCGGATTCATCAGTGTGCATAGGGCCATCCCCCCCCGAAACATCTGATATAAATCTATTGTCTACCGATTCGTCATACTCAGCACGTCAAGGTCCCATATGATGCAAATCCATTAGACGGTTTGGTTGCTTGCACGGCTGCATCAAAGCCAAGCGCTCCCTATGTCGGCACTAAGGCGCACTCCCGCCCGCGCCTCACGCGCAGAATCGCCCCTCGCGACACGCGAGCTGAGCACTGCGCGCCGCCCACCCGGCTTACGGTGCGGGCTCTCGGCCAGTCACGGACAAGCGATGCAACGCATGTTGAATCCTAACTCTGTCTACTAACCCAGCTATCCAAGGATATCGTGACAAATTTCTAGCCACCTCCGATCGCTGCAAATGGTACTTTGGACAATTGTATGCACCATATTTACCAAACGTATCCTCTGACCGGGACTGCGGGCCGGCCCGGCTCGGCCAGCTTCGAGTCTACACGATGTGACGTCAGAGGCCACAGCGCGGCCGCCACCGGTCATGACCTGACCCTGACCGGCCAGCCGGCCGGCGGCGACCACGCCGTGGACTCTGACGTCACACCGTGTTCAGACTATAGACTCAAAGTTGGCCGAGTCGGGCCGGCGTCCAGTCCCGGGATCAGTGGCTATGTTTGGTAAATATGGTGCATACAATTGTTCAAAGTACCATTTGAAGCGATCGGAGGTGGCTAGAAATTTGTCACGATCTCCTTGGATAGCTGGGTTAATGGACAGAGTTAGGATTCAACATGCGTTGCACCGTTTGTCCGTGACTGGCCGAGAGCCCGCTCCGTACGCCAGGTCGGCGGCGCGCAGTGCTCAGCTCGCGTGTCGCGAGGGGCGATTCTGCGCGTGAGGCGCGGGCGGGTGTGCGCCTTAGTGCCGACATAGGGAGCGCTTGGCTTTGATGCAGCCGTGCAACCAGCCAAACCATCTAATGGCTTTACATTTTATGAGACCTTGACCTGCAGAGCATGACGAATCGGAAGACATCTTATTGGTCTGCATTTTCTTCATACCATACGCGATACGGCCAAACGAAAAGGATGCAATTTCGGATAAAATGATGATAAAAAATGTCCTCGATTTTTTTTATAATCACATCGCTGGATTACGCGTAATTTCAGCTATTGGATGGTACATCTCCCGTAGTTTGAGCCCTCCGAATCCTTCTAGCAAACCGTGCTAAGGCTTTGCGACGTCTCTGTGAGGTCTTACCTGACATTGGTTTGACACATAATTTTACTCACATGCGGCCAAGGTATTCATTAAAGGCACCCAAAGTCTCGAGGCACCATCTCTACACGTTCTTGTGATATCGCCGAGACACCGAAAGGGGGAGGAAAATGGCCCTCACCCCAGCGCCTCGCGGATGATGTCGCAAACTATGTAGTACGTAAGGTATTGGCTTCAGGGCAGATAAGCATTCAGTACGTCTGGAGTGTCCCTTGATAAATGACTTATATGTTTTCAGAACTTAACTATGCAATCAAATCAATTCACTTTTACTCTGATCTGAGGCCTCAAAAAGGAGGGAAATTGGAAGAAATAATATTTAATAAACGGTAAATCACACCAAGTTCTGCTAATGTTTTCTTCCAATTGATATGCTAATTATATCAATGCAAAGCCAAACATGTATCGCTGGTGAAGAAGCATCCTGGTTGACAAAACACATCACTGCACAGCAATTCCAGCATACGATTTACGTAACTACGTTTCTTTCCGAGGCGTGGCCACGTCATGGACCGACTAAACCTCGACTGCAACGCCACCTGGGTCGGTGGCTTTCTGGCCGGGCTGCAGACCGGCGGCGATGGCCGTATAGACGGCGCCACCGTCGGCTTCGCGGCCGCCGACGCGGATAGCTCCGAGTCACTCGGCGTCGGCCCGGCCCTGGCACTGCCCGATTACCCGTCATGCTACCTACTGCCTGCTGAGACAGTCAGCAGCTCAGCAGCACAGCCTGGCCCCGCTGCGACGCCCCTCTGCCTACAGGGAACGTCGACAGTGACGTCTAACGCGGCTGCTACCAGCAAGCAAGAAGCTTGGTATGAACCCGGTAAGTTTTGTGCAGATTTAATTATTCCGCACGAACCTGATGATTGTTTGTGTACTAAAAGTCACTGAGATAAAATAACATACACTGTTGTAAAGCAGTGTCGTCGCAAACTTTTCAGTGTTTACTGGTTGTCGGTAGCTTACCTTCCGACAACAAGAGTACCTACCGTAGGTACTCTTGCACTCTTTACCGTATACTCTTGCACTCTTTACCGTATACTCTTGCACTCTTTACCGTATACTCTTGCACTCTTTACCGTATACCTACTCTTGCGTAGGTACTCTTGCATGTAAGGCTGTGTCCATCGGCTGTACTGAAGGACATTACAAAAGCCGCCAAACAATTTGACTTCGCGGAGGTGCAACAGTATTTGAAAGGTACGTGCTGCCATGTTATCCTCAGCGGACCGTTCAGCAGCCGGCGGCTGCAGCCAGGCAGCAGCGGGGCCCAGCAGCCAGCTGCCGCAGCTCCGCTGCCACAGCACCCCGATCACGCTGCGCTGGCTGCACGACAACTATGAGCTGCGTGAGGGCGTCTGCATCCCACGCAGCGTCATCTACCAGCACTACACCATCTGCTGCTTCGAAAATGGCATGTCGCCCGTCAACGCAGCTAGTTTTGGCAAGGTAATGCACGTCGGATGACGTCCTGATGTGCAGGAGGATGCGGTATGTCGATCAAGAAATTGCATTTTGCGAGTAATTTCAATGGTGAATTGTGTCAATGCCTTGCTTTTTCCGTTTGCTCCTATCATGTTAAAAAAAGATAATTATGGGTATCTGGAGCAAAGTTCAAAATCTGGAAAATGTGACCTTGGATGACCTCTGATGGCCTTGTCCGTTTGATGGACTTGAAGTGATGCTCCATAACTGAGTTTCTAGTCGAGTGTCAGTTTTAGGCGTGTCAAAAGTCAATGTGCCACTGTTGTACCGGCGTGTAGCCATTCTTCCTGTAAGCCGTGTCCAGGGGCTTCTGACACAGCCAGAGACCCTTTTGGTCTGGTCAGGGGCTCCTATGATCTGCATATGAGCTCTTTCCAGGGGCCCTTTGGTCTGTCCAGGGTCCTCCAGTCTGCCCAGGGGCCCTTCAGAGCTGGAAAATAGAGTTCTACATGGGGCGGCTATCCCCATGGCTGGCCGAACCCCATGGCTAATGGGGTGGGCTGGACTGGAAAATCTTTGATCATGGCGTTGGCTTAACGGCTGTTGGCTGCCAAAGGTCTATCTGGGATTTTGTTTTGCATAACCCTCTTATCAAATCTCATCATGTTAAAAGCAGCTTTAGCACTGTTTGCCCATAACAAAAGACTTGGAAATAAATACATTATATGATTAACAAAAACTATTCACGGTCTGGCCAACGGCCAGCCATTGACATTTTGCGGAGTGAGCTGTGGCTGCTGTTGCTGGCTGTGGCTGTGAGTGGGTGTGAGATTGATGCCAATGGATATGTGATGCCATGGCTGTGGGGCGGCTAGGCCAAGGAAAAGTACAGCCATGTCGAACTCTACTGGAAAGGGACTGCGCTGGCTGCTTTATCGCCCTGCTGACATGCTGAAGGGCCTCTCCGACCTGTCCAGGACCCCTCTTTACTGGCTAGGGGCCCATTCGACGTGTTCAGGGGACCTTCTGACCCGCTCAGGGGTCTTTTTAAGTTCTAGGTCTGGCCAGGGGTCCCTCTGGCATGCACAGGGCTCTTTTGAACGTCCAAGTTCTTTCAGAGAGGGACCTGGTGGTCCTAAAAGTCCTCTGAAGTGCTCTAAACTCTCTAAAGACCACGGAAGAGTTGGTCTTACGACACTTAGAGGGAATATAACACATTTAATAATAGTTTTTAACTGATGTAGCCAGATTATCGGGTGTACTGAGAAACCTGCAAAACTGAAATTCTTGCTTTCAAAACGACCTAGTTGCTGAGTTTCAGCGCAAAAACCGTTGGTCATATTTGGTCATATTTTAAAAAGTACAAATTACGTGACGATTCGCATTTGTCATAAGAAGGTACTCCACTGCCATTTCCACCGCACTTCGTTTTCGCTATTTGAACCATCCTCAACCGAAAGGTATCGAATTGGTCAATTTGGAAATGATTGTCAACTTTGTCAGTTATCGTTGGATTTCAAATCGAAAATAATTCCGACGCTCGTCTTGAAAAGGCAGAACATTTGATGGGTGGCTCGTGCCGGTAGTTGCGATATTCTTCACAATAGAAGCGCATGCACTATTGAATAACATTAGGGCATGCATTCTGGCGCGGTAAAAGTTGTAAGTAATTAGCTTTGTCAATTGTGGACCGATTTCCAATTAAAGACTTCCAATAGAAACTGCATGAGAAGACGAATATCTTGATGGATGACTGGTTCATGTGATATGTCAACAAATATGTGACAAAGTGCTTTTGGTTTACGAACAATCTCGGTGGGCCTAAAACATTATTGGCTATAATTTTGATAATTTTTATTTTATTTCCAATTGAAAATAATGCAGACACTCGCCTCCAAAAGTTCCAACCGTTGATGAGTGTCTCGTACCGATAGCTGCAATATTTTCCGCAATATAAGCATATGCAGTACTAACTAATGAATGAGAACAAACACTGGTGTGGATATAGTTGTAAGTAATTATATTTGTCAATTGTGAAGTGTGAACCGATTTCCAATACAAAAATAGCGATATGAATTACATGAGAAGACGAATGTGTTGATGGGTGACTGGTAAAGGTGCCAGTTTCAGAAAATATGTGTCCATTGTCCGACCGATGTCCAAGACCATGGTCAGCTGTCCATCCGAAACTGTTCGAAAATCATTGCTTATCCGAAATTTGTCCAAAAGCAAAAAAAATGTATATGATATGAAACGTAAGACATCCAGTATCATTCCCAATATAGACATAAATATAGGCATTTGTGTCAAATAACGCTACAGTTAAGATATCCGAAAGCCACAATAATCATATATTCATTTATATACCGGAAAATATGTATTGATAAAAAGTAACTAGCGGGTGTGCACTTAATATCTGGACAAAGTTTAAACTACCATAACTCCGTTAATGAAAAAGCTTCCCGCATAACAAAACTTGGCTTGGTTGATGCCGATCCTATATGTATGCACGTGTAGCCAAAATTTGTTGTGAATATGCATAACTTTCCACTTATTCATTGGAAGCCTTAACCAAGTCAGAAAACTGCGCCGAAATATAGTGGCGGAATTTGTGCCAGAATCACCCAATTTTCACGAAATGCCCTAAAGTTGTCGCCCATTTCCGTTGAAAATGGGTTGTACGAGGTCAACCATGTAAGCCATCATGAGAAACCGTTGAGAGAAGGAGGAAATTGTTGAGCACAGAAGCATCGGGAAAAATCTTCGATCTGCTGTCAAATTGTCCCGTCAAGAAGGCACGCCCTCGTTCACCGCCGCCGTAACCGCAGACTGTATGTGCGGCATGTCCCTCCCGTCTTTCTGGCCAGGCGTTTTGGGATATCCCCTCTAGCTACGCGAGGAAAATTCCTCAAGGAGGAAGGCATTGGATACCGGAAGAGGACCACCAAGGCCCCAAAACAGCCCACCCTGCAGCAGCTAAAGAAGCCAGAAAACACGGATACGCAGACTTGGCGAGGGGCACGCCTCAAATCTGCAGGGCGAAATTAGGGCGTGCGTATTAGACGATGAAAGTTATTTCACCTACGACGGCTCTGAAATACCTTGTAACCAGGGTTTCTATGATGGACCGGGAGGAGATGTCTCAGAAGATGTAAAAAATCGACCCGTCGGCAAGTTCCCGCGGGAACTTGCTCCGACGAGAGATATGTGGGCGAGATTACGAGAGATATCTCGACCCACTATCTCTCGTATGCATATACCCACATAATAGATACGAGAGATATGTGGGTCCGCCATATCTCCGGCGTGGGGTCTCAAGGCCCGTTCATCTGCCCCAGTTGGGCCAATGTCAATGGGGACTGCGTGTACCGGGAGCAATGCCTTGGCAGAAGGTGCTCTTCCCATATCTGACACAACTATTACCCCCTTGGGGATATGTTGTTCTGCGCCAGATCTCGCAGGCCTGCTCACTAAGCGCGTAAAACACTGTATCTCTATCTACGAGCGTGCCGCACGTGCCATTATGTCCCCGCGGGGAAAATCCCCAATGCTCCCCCAACTGAGGCCCATTGAGCGGATCTCTGGGGCTGCATGCCAGCAGGAGGTGTACAAGGGAGGATGGGAAATCCCGAAGCGATCAATCTGAAGAAACGGATCCCGCCGCGTGCTTCGACGAAAAATGGACCCGGAGGTGACCGCGCAAGGTGATTGCCGCAGGTGGGAGAGTTGTGCGGGTGCCAGACCTCACGGGGCCAGCAGCGCCCTCCACTAGTGGCTGCCCAGTTAGTGTGATATGTGCGACTAATGCCCTGCAGGCTAAATTTGGTCTGGAATATGTTTTTTTAAATACACAGAAGTTATGGGATATTGAAATTTGTCCAGATATTAAGTGCACACCCGTTAGGTAAGTGATTTTCACGGCAAGCCTCTAATTGGGCATTGGAATTGGATGTCTGAAAATGTCCAAAGAAATATGTTTTTGTCCGTCCGAAACCGAATCGGTGTTCGAACAAATTCGGTTTTCCGAAAATGCTTGCACTGATTGGTACCACTAGTGACTGGTCAGTGTTCATGCAATACATCAACAGATATGTGGCAAAGCGTGTTTTGCTCACGAACAATCTTGGTGGACCAAAAACATTATTGGCTATAACTTTGCTAATTTTCATTGAATTTCCAATAGAAAATAATGCAAACACTCGTCTTGAAAAGGCCCAACTGTTAATGGTTGGCTCGTACCGGTAGCTGAAATATTCACTGAATAATGTACATGCACGTATTTATTTACATACACCATTCACACACCGCTGAAAACACATTTAACCCTATTCCTGGAGGGATGAAAAGTATACGAATCTGTCGGGGGGGCTTATTCGGCCCCCCTTTCAGAATCTCCGCTGCCCATAAGAGCTAGAGAACATGAAACTTGGTGTGTGATAGGGTCGACAATGAACTCTAATTTTGTCAAAAGTTTTGATGACCTTGGGTCATTATTCTTCAAGGTCAAATGACGTCATCAACAAAATTGTTTTTGTCAAAAACATGATATTTTCAGGAACGCTTGCCATTATCTCGGAAAACTAAGGCAGCCTAGGAGGAATCTGACAAATTCGCTGTAAAGCGGTTTTAAAATTGTCTTTCAAACCCGTAAGGCATCAGAAGTATGACCTCAGGTCAATGTTTGGACTGTAGAGGTCAACAAATGTTTAAAAACCCTGTTTTTCAGCAAATGTTTTGTTTCGTCTAAATAACTTTGATATAAAGTATATACCACACTTATTTTGGTACCATCCGTGTTTCTCACGTCATTGCGGTTCGAATCAAATATCAAACTTTGTCAAATCGAAAATTTGACGTCCCGGGTCAAGGTCAAGGTCAGGTCAAGGGGACGGTAAATCGGTCAAAATGATATCAAAAGACGCGTATTGACGAGACATAACATTTTGGAGACATTTGTGAGTCCACTATGAATGTTCTTAGTTACGAGTTATTGAGATAAAAAGGTGTTGGTGACCTTGAATGACCTTTCAAAAAAGGTCACTGACTAAAAATTCATCCTTTCATCAAGATGGGCCTAAGATGACAGTGATACACTGAAATAATTGGATTGATGCAATGTAATAAACACCTCGTTTTTTCATTTTTTCACTCATATACTGTATATTGGAAGGTAGCATTTGACCTGGACATCAGGTCCATCAAATATATAGATATCACTCCTGAAACTTGAACACATATTATTTGCAGGTTTTCTCACATAAATCTTCCGTTTGTTTTAACGTCCTGAAAATAAAAAACTTGCAAATCATTTTTTGTGATTTTTTTTTTATTTGGATTTCAAATTTCAAAAATTTTGAAAATTTTGAGAATAGCATCTGAAAAAACAATCAATTTCTCTACCGATGTAATTTGTTTTGCCTAACTTCTCTTCCAACACATCATACCTCCATGAGTGCTCTAACCATGGCAAAGATTTGTGTCAAAAGGCCGAACACGGCCCCTCACAAAGAAACTGTCCTGGCCCCCCCTAATAATTTCAATTGGAAAAAGTACACCATTCGATGCGGCAATGAAATGTTTGGGGGAAAATCTAAGCAAGTTTGAAGATTCCTGAGTTGAGTTATGAAATGACCCATAACGCAAAAAAACTCAAGGGGGGGGCCGATTCGCCCACCCCCCCCGACAGTAATAGGGTTAAGGGTAGGTAGATCACATGTATTTATGCATAAGAGCATTTACGGGTATGCTTTCACGCCACACCACTTCAACACCACTTTTACAAGACCATAGTGCAACCATTTACACATTTTTAGTCGCGTCCAATATTACTCGCGAGTCAAGAACCAGCAAACACAGTTGTACGAGTTTTTTACTTGTCTGATTCAAGGAGCGACTTTTGCCGTTCGATGCCTACTTTTGACGTCTCAACTCGTTTCGTTGGCGCAAGATTGTTGTGACGTCACATGTACACATATTAATATTTTTTATAATTACAACAACTGCGACCTTTTTCGCAAAAATGAATGCCAGAACTGTAATCAGGGCACTCTTTTTCAACATTCTACATACTTTCCCCAAGGTGTTATATTTCTTTAAAGAGCCCATGACACCACGCTTCGCACGGTATCGTCAGCCCCTTTCGGCGCGCCGCAAAGGGCCCTCCTTAGATGTTTCAGGGGGAGGTCACGTGCCCTCTGTGACCCCCTCTGGATCCGCCCCTGGTTTGTAATATGCACGAATTGCGTACTCTTACCAGACATTCCTCTACAGCTACTCTATCTACCCGCAGTCAAGGCCTATTTATAATACAATGTTAACTGGGGGGGGGATGCCCCGCAAGTTGAAACGTTTTGCCCCCCAGTCAAGAACAAAATGTCTTGATTTGGGGGAGGGGGGTGAAAGCGGCAAACCGCACTGATTTAATCAGAATTTCCGTGTCTTTTCACTTGATATGTATTAAAAATAAAATAAATATAACTAACTTACACCATGTTAAATTGAAAATTGATAGAAAAACAATGGTAAAATTCCATTGTTTTTTCCTAAAGTAGCATTTCCCAAGCAAAAGAAGTTATCTTTTAATACTCCGATTTCATGAATTTTAAATATGCTTTGAACAATTACTCTTTACGTCAGAAACAAAGGGGAGATCGGGGGTTGTTGGACCAGAAACGTCGACCACCAAATTTGGAGTGGGTGGGGGGAGGGGGCAACCAGTTTGGCCTTTTCCCACCGATCCTGTATGGGGGTTTTATAAAAAATCCCTGCTTTCTTCGAGGTTCCGTAAGCGAATTGGGGAACACGCCCCCTGGGCCCTCCGGTTGGCGACGGCCCATGGTTGGGACAGGGCCAAGATATTTAACATAATGCCAAGTGCTCACATATATAATTTTTTTCAGGAGTCATTGTTGTGCATGCCGATTGATTATCCTAATCTTCTTCTCCTAGAGACTTACCTTGCGTTTCGAGAAGGTGAAATTTTTGTGGTAACTACAAAAATGTGCTTATGTGTATCTTACACAAAAGCGCCGTGCAGGGGAGGGAGGGACGTTAAGGCGCTCCCTAAGGTTTTTCGAAGATAACGTTTGGCGCGCACGTCGCAAAAAATTTTGCACAGCTTTGGGCGCATCAATTACCCACAATATGCAAAGGTTTGACCCTCGAGTTCATCCTCAGCTCGGTCACCACGTCACGTCACGTGACCTTTTCTCAAAAACAAATGTTGGTGTCGGTAGCCGAAGCAACAAAAATTTGTCGGAGAGATTTGAACGCTTACAGGAATTTCCCTAAGACCATAAGTACTACAATAATTCAAAGATCTCGGATTTTCAACGCTGATCTTAAAGGTCAGGTCAATTTCGTGATCTATAGAGTCAAATGGAAAAATAACAATACTTCCCTATTCAGAGAATTTGGCATTAGATCAGGTCAATTATTTCGTACTTATTGTGCCCGCTGGTCCGCCTCCAAGTCTTTCACGCTCAACAGACTCGTTTTCTGCAGCAGACACGTCCTATTCGGCCTACCCGGTCAGAGAGAACTGTCCACAACATCCAGCCAGTACAAGCCGACCCCACCCTCAGTCACGTGAGCACTGCCCGGCAGCCAACTCGACCGAACGGCCGGGCGACCCGGCCCCGCAGAGCGGGCCGGCAACGTATGACAAGTACAATCCGAACTATATCCCACACATATCTTCAGAACTACATCACAGCACTCCTCCCCTCTTTTAAATGTTTTTCGGCAAGTCGAGCAGAGCGTCTCAAAATTTGTCCCGCTTCCCCCTGCTCTGACGTCTGACCTGCAACCCGATCCGCTACACACATGGACTCGTCTACATCACTCGGATATTGGTCTGCGTCACCCGATGGCTGTTCTGCAACACTCGGATATCGCTCTACCACAGATCCGCGCAGCTTCCCCGGCTCCACGGGCGGCGGGGCTGCCGCCAGCGCGCCCGGTGACGCCGCGTCGGCCACCGGAGCCTGCCGCCGAGCCGTCCGCCAAGCCAGGTGGTCTACGTGGGCGAGACGAACGCGGCCGTCCGAGAAGTCGACGCTGTAAGCGTCAGCGGAACCTACCCGGGACAACGATGACAGGCGCGCTGCCAACTTCTCCGCCGCCAGTCGGACGGGAGATCCCCGAGCATGACAGGCTGACCGTAACAACGAAGCGTGGAGACCGAGTTGCGACTACACTTCCCTTCTGCATTCGTGACTGTACATTGGCTTGAGGAGAGACAGTTTGGTGCGTGGAGTTATCTTCCCAGAAGCAACTCAGCTGGTGCCCTGCCAGTTGTGACACACGGGGTCATTCTATATTTCGCCAGAAACTGTGATACTGCTGTTACTTTGGACCCGGTATATTTCTTGAGAAATGTTTTGAAAGTACGTACCAAGGATTCGACCTGTCCATTGGACGCAGGATGGTACGGTGGGGTCAGCCTGTGATGGATCCCACGTGACGCCAGGTATCGCTGAAACTCCTCAGAGGTAAACGGCGGTCCATTGTCAGAGACGAGCGTCACTGGAAATCCATGAGTTGCAAAAATGTCCGTCAGAACTTCAATTGTTTTAGCAGCGGTAGTGTTGGACATGTACCGTACTTCCGGCCATTTTGAATATGCGTCAACGAGCAGAAGGTACTTTTTCTCTTCGAATGTGGCAAAATCGATGTGTACCCTGTCCCATGGCTGAGACGGATACTTCCACGGATGTACAGTTTCTGGCTTTGGCATATTAGCATTCTCGACACAGGACGGGCAGGTTTTGCACATCATTTCAATATCTTCATTTAATTTAGGCCACCAAAGGAACACCCTAGCTAGCGACTTCATTTTGAACATTCCCACATGACCCTCGTGAAGTTCACGCAGCAACTGTGCCCGAAATGTGTCCGGTATGATTACCTTTTTCTCCGAGTTGTATGACATCCCATCAATCACCGGTCAGCTGATCCTCCCTCTGCCGCTGTAGTATGGGCTTCAGCTGACTGTTGTCCCACTTGCCCCGGCCACGGCGCTCTGTCGTGCCCAGCCTAGCACGACACTCAGCACCGGGTCACTGGAGGTTGCAGACGCTACCTGTGAGGCGGTGACAGGCAACACGTCATCAACAGCAGAGCAGCCCTCCTCAACATCATCCAGCATGTGCACAGCTCGATCGGATGTATCTGGTCCCGGTAGCCGACTGAGAGCGAATGCTGTGACGTTCCGATTACCCCGCAGATATTCAATGTCATACCGGTACATGCTGAGAATAATAGCCCATCTCTGAAGTGGGGCTGCAGCCACTGACAGAATCTGCGTGTGGGGCCCGAACACATGACACAGAGGCTTGTGATCGGTGACCAGCGTGAAAGCACGGCCGCACAGGTACTGATGCCAGCGTTTTTTTACCGCGGAATAATAAGTGCGCCAGTGCATCCTTCTCTACCTGTGCAATTTCTTCTCTGCCTCATGGTCAATGTCCGTAGACAGCGAACGCGATCGCGCGGAGCGCTCTCCCGATCCGTTTCACACGATGCACCATGCAGCTCCCATGACCGAAAGAAATGAAGCATCAAACAATAACACTTTGAGTGCTTATCCAAATCAATAATGAGCCAAACACACAGTCATTGTGCAAGCATAGACTCCTGTGGTGAACGCACCGCGACATTGCGCTGACCAGCTCCCAGGCAGCGTACACTATTATGTGAGATCGTACAGAGGTCTAAGCCGGTAGAACAGATGGGAAGAAACTTCGCGTTGTAGCGTGATCATTCCCGAGAAAACGTGAGAAGCTATTAGCCTTTGGTGTCTGCTCGGGTGGTGCAAGGCATGGCTGCACATCGCTTACCCTTCTTCATCGACTATCGGAATGGCCGAAACGCTGCCGTCCCCTGTGCGAGCGTATATCCCAGAAACTCCACCGACCGCTGGAAGAAACGACACTTCTCCTTGCGCAGACGAACTCCGTACTGCTGCAGGCGGGTGAGCACTCGTTCAAGATTGGTGATATGCTCCTGGCGAGAGGACCCAGTTACCAATATATCATCAAGGTAGCAGACGACGCCCTTCAGTCCCTGCAGAATGTGATCGATGGTCCTTTGCCAAATATTTGGCGACACGTTCAAGCCAAAAGGCAGCCTTCTATAACGCATAAGGCCTCGAGGTGTGTTGCAGTGAAGTCAAGTCAGCTGGGCGTTACTTTGTCCGAGACTCAGACTGCCTTGATAATGCAACTTAGCGAGAGTCCTAATTTGGTATATCGACATCGACATCTCACTTTAGCCCAGAGTGAGCTGAACAATGCTCCTCAGGAAGTCGGCAAGGGATACGACTTTGCTGCTTTACGTATCTATTCGACAGTGACTTTGAAGTCGGCGACATATTCTACAACATTTTCCACGCGGCTTCTTGAGCGAATCCCAGCAGGCGCACGCCCAGTCACTTTTTCAGACGGGATTAGAGCTCACTTCTTGCGCGCTGCCTCTCCAGTTCTTGATTTACCTTCTTCTCTGAGGGAAGGCACCCAAACGGCACCGGACGGCTACGGAAGAAACGCGGCTTCGCGTTGTCGTCCAACTCGATGTCAGCTTCAATGCCTTTGATCTCACCGAGCTCCTCTGAGAACAGCTCCTTATACTTCTCCTGCAATTGGGAGGCCGTCATGGACACCGAATGGACATTCCTTCCCTGAAACATCCTGTTCCAATCTAACTTCACTTAAAAAGCCAATCTCGGCCAGCAGGGGATAACTCGTTGCAAACATCCAATACGAGCAGTGCCGTGAAAGTTTGAACCATTGTGTCAATTTTGTAGACATTTCGCCACACACTTTTAACGGAGTTCATCATACTGTGGTCAACCTTTTTGTGGTGGGCTGCAAGGCAATGTCTAAACAGCTTCTCAACACGTGCCTTTGGAATAGTCGTGATCTGGCTCCCGTATCAAATTTCCAT
The DNA here is from genome assembly GCA_014673585.1 of Semibalanus balanoides. Lineage (NCBI taxonomy): Eukaryota > Metazoa > Arthropoda > Thecostraca > Balanomorpha > Balanidae > Semibalanus > Semibalanus balanoides. The sequence continues at coordinate 106,921 of VOPJ01016541.1, forward strand.
TCGAGTGGCTGGTCATGCCACCATCAATGTTGTAGTCAACTACCGCACGAGCTGGTGAGCATGCAGGACAGATACTCATGCTCCACGAATCCGCTTCCGGTTCACGCCATCTGGTTGACTGTCGTCCGTCTGATCTTCCAGCCGTCTGTCTTCTACCCGTGACGGCCCCGTGCCCGTAACTTCCCCGGGCGCCGCCGTTCCACCGGCGCCTGGAACGCTCGCTGGATTCTCGGCCGGCATGCCCGCCGGTCGGCGCCGCGGAGCCGGCAGAGCCGCTACAGTTCGCCAGCCGGCCGCCAGGTGGCGGAGCCGCCGGCAGCAGGGCTCCATCACCCGCCCGGCCCGCGCCCGCCCCCGTGTCTGTGTTCCTGGCAGACAGCTGCCAAATACCACGTACCACATGAGTAAGACAACACATTACCAAAAGCGACAGCGTTGCCCCCGATGACCTTGGCCCACACCGGAAGCATGCCCTGCCCGAGACCCAGCAAGAACACAAACTCACTGGTGTGGTGAATAATCCATTGCAGCGTCGGATGAATCGCAGCCGACTCTCTGCGACGCGCTTCATAAGCCCTGGCGTGCTGAACGGCATCCCTGCAGCACAGTGAAGATACATGCACAAAAGCCCTTCTGCACTTTGATGTCATGCAACCCACAAACGAATTGATCACGTAATGCAGTATCCAAATATGCTCCAAAATCACAATGAACAGCAAGTTTCCTGAGCGATGCCACATACTCAGCCACAGATTCTCCGATACTTTGCTTCCGCTGAAAAAACCTGAACCGTTCTGCGATCTCGATCTTGGCCGGGCTAAAGTGAACCTTCAATGCACTTTTGATTTCCTCAAACTGCGTAGCCTCGAGAGACTGAGGACTGATCAAAGCTTTTACTTTCTCAAAAGTGGCTTGTCCAATGGATGTCAAAAATATGGCCTTCTTCTTACTCTCTGACCGGACCTCATTAGCGACACAATAAAACTCGAACCTTTCCAAATAATCAGTTAGCACCTCAGATGCTGCCTCAAATTGGTTTCTAATTGCCATGAGTCATACTTCACCAATGCCCCGAGCTCTTCGTTCTCGTCGCCACTATTGTGTCCGCTGGCCGGCCTCCAGTCTTCACCTCAACAGACTCGTTTCTGCAGCACACGTCTGTTCTGACGGCCGCCGAGCAGCACCACACACATCCGATCACCAGTTGGAACTGTATTGGCTGCCGCCCGTCCGACCGTACATGAGCCACCGTCTGCGCCCGCGGCTACCACAGCGGTGACCGGCAAAGGGCGCGCACTCAGGCGCGGGAGCGGGGGACGATAGTGGCGGCTCAGGCGCCGGAGCGAGGGAGGGGAATGACGGACATTGCAATCTACCACATTCCTCCACCCTTAGTTAAGCCTAGTCTGGTGAATACACTGAAGTTAGATAATTACTTGCGCGGCCTCAAATTGTAGCGTCGCGTCGGAGGCGATACCACCACCTCAGGTGACATTCTCGCCGATTCGTCACCAGACCCGAGGCTCGCCGGCGGCTCCACGGCTGGTGAAGTTGCTGGCGGTTGAACAGCTCTTCCAGGCTCCTCAGCCGCCGTGTCTCGCATGGCCCCTGGGGCCAGCCGAACCTCAGGGTTTGACCACTCGGCGATGTGTCTGCCCCGTCCTCAACCACACGTAGGTGGCGCTTCCTGTCGGGGCTGCAGCACGGGCAGCGATGCGGCCGTCCAGGCCGCTGGTCGGGCCTGCTCTTCGTGCTGGGCTGTTCTTGGCACCACGCGATCCAGATGGCGCTGGATGACACGTCCGTCCTCCAGCTTGATGGTGAGCTTCTTCCCCGACACGCTGATGCACCGTCCCGGCAGCCAGCGTGTGGCTCGATTCACGCCCGCCAGGCCAGCTACCTGTGAAACGAGGACAGACATCCCGGGCAACACGTTGCGTTCCTGTGCTTTCTTATCATACAGCTCTTCATTTTCCACTGAGAACGGACAACCCGGTCCTGAAAGCTGGGAAGCATACAATCAAGTCGTGTTCGCATGCGTCGACCAGTCATCAGTTCAGCTGGCGTCAGTCCTGTCGTGCTGTGAGGCGAAGAACGGTAACTGAACAGGAACCGAGACAGTTTGGTGTGCAGCGTGCCATTGCTCTGCTTCCTCAGGCCCTGCTTCACTGTTTGCACAGCTCTTTCAGCCAAGCCATTGCTTTTGGGCGACAGCGGGGCAGTGCGCAAATGTTTGATACCGTTTTGGTCACAAAACAATTGAAATGCTGGCGCCACGAAGCATTGAGCGTTGTCAGAGACCAAATACTTTGGGATTCCCCAGGATGCAAAAGACTTTCGAAGTTCCTCAATCGTTGTTTCAGTAGTAGCTCGAGTCGTTACATGAACATCAATCCATTTGGTATAAGCGTCCACCACGATTAGCAGCATGTGACCATTCACGGGGCCACAATAGTCAATATGCACCCGTTCATAGGGCCGAGACGGTAGAGCCCATGGGCTCAGAGGCGTGACCGGGGCCTGTTGGCGATACTGTTGACAGCTCGCACACGCCTTCACCATCAGAGCAATATCAACATCTATGTTGGGCCACCAAACATACATCCTAGCAAAGCTCTTGGTATGGCTTTCTCCCAGGTGTCCTTCATGTAACATCTGCAAAATCCTCTCCCGTAACTTGACCGGTATCACGACTCTGGCCCCCCACAAGAGACATCCGTCCTGGATGCTTAACTCACTCGTTTTCGTGCGATAAAGCATCAGCTCTGGTGGTGCGTTGGCTGTTGTCCTCCACCGGCCATCCGTCTCGGGTGTACCGAAGCACTGTACTCAGCGTGGGATCACGCTCTGTCGACAGGCGAACCATGGCGGTGGTCACTGGCGGGCGCCATGAAACTTGCATCAGATGGACGGTCTCGCCGGGAGTGTGGAAGGTCGCCATCTAAAGATCGGTATGAAGGAAAACGACTGAGGCCCATCACAGTGACCCTGCTTTGATCCAGGCACATACTCTAGCCTGTACTGGTAGCCCGACAACAGCATAGCCCATCTTGTCACTCTCGGTGAAGCCATCAACGATAATGGTTTGTTTTCTCCCAAGATGCCCAGTAACGGCTTATGATCGGTTCTGATCACAAAATCTCTACCAGCCAACCAGTGGTGGAAGCGCCGGACACCAACGATGACTGCTAATCCTTCGCGGTCTGTCTGGGAGTACCGTTTCTGCGTCTCTGTCAATGATCTGGAATAAAAGGCTACGGGCCTCTCTCCCAGATATCTGTCCACCAGACTCAGAACACAGCCAATTCCGTAAGGAGAAGCGTCACAAGACAGAATTATCGGCGCCGTCTCATCGAAATGTGCTAACACCTGGGACGACTGAAGTAGATCCTTCCCCGCCTGAAAGGCCTTTTCCTGCTCCGGTCCCCACCGCCAGGGCTCTCCCTTCTTTAGCGAACCTGTACAGTGTGGCAGACATCGACAGGTTTCCTCACAAACCTTGGATAAGTGTTTTAAGTTAATCCAACCAGCTTGCGCTCCTTCAGTTCTCGGAGCAGGAGCGTTTTTTACCGCAACTGAAAGCCTTGGCGCCGGTTGTCTACTCCATCGCCGCTCTGATGTGATGGCCCAGGTAGGTGATCGATGACACTCCGAATCTGCATTTCTTCGGCTGCAGCCGCAGGTTGGCGTCTGTTAGGCGCCGTAGCACCTCCTCCAGTGCCTTCCGGTGCTCCTGTGGCGTTTTTCCAGAGACCATTACGTCATCGAGGAACACACCCACCCCCGGAATTCCAGCCAGCAGGGTCTCCATATAGCGTTGGAAAATTGCTGGAGCACTGGCATATCCATAGCCCAATCTGGTAGGCACTAACAGACCCTTGTGCGTGTTTATAGCCAGATATTTGCGACTGTTTTTCTCTAAGGGCAGATGATTGTACGCATTTCTGAGATCCAACTGACTGTACACTGTAGCACCTTGCAACTTGCTGAACATTTCGTCTACTCTAGGCAATGGATATTTCTCCAATGGTGTTACTTTATTGACAGTGAGGCGATAGTCTGCCGCGATTCGGATCTCACCTGAAGCCTTCAGACATGTTACGATTGGTGTCGCCCAGTCGTTCCACTTCACGGGCACCAACAGGCCCTCCTGGATCTGTCGGTCCAGCTCGGCGTCCACCTTCTCCCGGTAGGCCAGCGGTACCGTGCGAGGTTTATAGAAGATGGGCCTCGCTGCTGGATCCACTGGAATACTGAGCTCCACTCCCCTTGCGCAGCCCAAACCGTCCTTAAACACCTCTGAATATTTGCCCAATAACGCCTCCATCTCCGGGCTCTGAGTCACCGAACAAATATCTTTCCAGTTCAGCCTGATCTGTCCCAGCCAATTACGGCCCATCAGTATTGGCCCAGCACCATGGCCCTCCACTACTGTCAGCGGCAGCTGGTGACTGACACCCTGGTATTGAACTGTCAGAACGGCCTCACCTTTGACTGTCAGCTTCTCACCGGAAAATGTGCGGAGGAGTCGGCTGCTCGGTCGCAGCATCTTGTCCCCCTTCGGCCACAGCTCCCTGAAGCGGTCGTAGGAGCACACCGAGACGGCGGCCCCAGTATCCAGCTCCATCTGTACTGGCTGATCGTTGAGACTGACGTCCACCATGATGGGAGGTCTTTCTTGACCCGGTCTTTCCTCTGTGCATGTGAACAAATCACTAACCACGACGTCAATCTCACCCGGCTCCATCTCTGGGTCCGTGCCACCCACAGCCCCCTCCTGTGACTCAGACGAGTGACTCAGTGATTCTGACTCAAACATTCCCACGTTGTTAACTATGCCGGCGCGATGCGCTGCACTGGTGTTGACGTAACGGAAAAACATTGGAAGCACTTTTTCCGACGAAAATAACAGTCTTCCGCGGCATGCCTGTGACTCAAACACCTCCAACATGAATTCCTCTCGTCTTCCGACCTCTTACTTGCCCAGTGCTGCGTGCCGACCTGTTGTGCCGTGCCTCCCCGAGTCCGTTGCTGACCCGAGGTCGCTGCGTTTGCGCCCGGCCGGCGGCCCGGCTGTGACGGGATCCGCTGTACCGCCGCCGGCGGCGGAGGCTCCGACCGCTGCGGCGCTGACGCTCCTGCGCCGCCCAGCTCCTGTAGATTGCGGCCGGCTGTCTCCATAGCCACCGCCATCTCTGTCGCCTTCTGCAGGGAAAGCTCTGGTTCTGCCAACAGACGAGACTGTATCAGCTCAGACTTCACACCACAAACTAATCGGTCACGAATCATCTCCTCCAGAAATGTACCGAACTGACAGTCACCCGCCAGCTGTCTGAGGCGAGCAATGTAGGCCTGTACCGACTCCCCCGGCAGTCGGCAACATGAGAAAAATCTGAATCTCGCGACAGTAACCGACGGCTTGGGATGAAAATGGGCTGTCAACTTCTCTACGATTTGACTGTACGATGCTTCAGCCGGTTTTACAGGAGATAACAGAGATCGTACGATACCGTAAGACTTGGAGCCGATGTTGCAGAGAAGAGTTGAGCGCTGCTTTGCTTCGTTCGTGATGTCGTTCGCGACAAAATACTCCTCCATCCGCTCCACATATTCTTCCCAGTTCTCTTCCTCCGCGTTAAAGGGAATAATACACCTTTAACATTAGTTTTTTTAACTGAGATAGCCAGATTGTCGGGTGGGTGCTGAGAACCCCAAATCCGTAAATTTTTCCTCCAAGAGCGAACCCTAGCTTGCTGAGTTTCAACGCAAAAACCGTTTGGTCATATGTGTCATATTTCAACGCACAAATCCGTGACGTTTTCGCATACGTCATCAGTAGTTACTCCACTGTGATTGCCACCGCACTTCGCTTTTTGAACCGTCGCCCAGTATCTTCAGTTACCTTGCGTCTGCCCCGACCGCACCGACGTCGGTCAGGCGCTCGGAACTAAGGTGGTTCACTATGCGTGCCCCCACGTCTTCTACCCGGCGCGAAGGAACGCCGGTCGAACCCACCAGTCGCGTTTCACGCCTACCGGTCGCACCCATCGTGCGGTGCCGGCACAGCAGCGTGTCACTGGGCGGGCGCAAAGTTTGCCGTGTCGATCCTCCTTGTGACGAAACACAACTCGCTTTGGTGACGCAAGATTGGTGGTGAACGCGTACATTAAACAATATTAACATTTTTCATATTACAACAAATTCTGACTTTTTTCGCAAAAAATGAATGCCAGGACCGGATCAGGGCATTATTCTCTCCATCATTCTACATACTTTTCCCAAGGTGCTATATTCCCTTTAAACGAAATTCCATTCGGCCAACCGGCAATCCCTGCTTCCTTGTCCGCCCCTAAGTTCCGCCAATGTTCTGACCGGCCGCCTGAGCAGACACCAACACTCCATCACCAAGTTGAAACTGTATGGCTGCCCGCCGTCGCCGTACAGAGCCACCGTCTGGCGCCCGCGCTACACAAGCGGTGCCGCAACAGGCGCGCACTTCAGGGGCGCGGGAAGCGGGGAGACGACAGTGGGCTCAGGCGCCGGAGCGAGGGAGGGGAATGAACGGAGCATGCAATCTACCACGGCTGTGTCGTCCTAAAAATGCAATACTCGTTTTTGTTTTGCACCCATGCATTTTTTTCAGTTATCCGGCTCCCACCGGTGGTGTATTTTCACATCAGCACATCACACACATCAGCCACACAAACATACTAAAAACACATACAAACACACAAAATAAAAGATAAGAAACAGTTACAGGAACACTCCCACATCCGCTAAACTTCCATCTAACTCTAGGTAAGTAAACAATCGCAACGGTTATCGGGAAGCCAGCGCAAGCCGAGCGGGCCGCGCAGCAAGCAACGGCAGCAGCACGGCAGGGGGCCTGAACGCGTGACAGCGATCGGCAGTTTTAGTCTTTGTAAAGTTTGTCTTGGTCTGCGTCTGCTTCCCGTACGGGCCCGCCAGCGCAACTAAGGCCAGTGAACAACAAGAGAGAGAGGAGCAAAGAGAGAGAGGAGAGATGAGAGGAGGAGAGAAGAGAGAGAGGAAGAGAGAGAGAAGAGAGACAAGACAGGAAGAGACAGAGACAGAGACAGAGACAGAGACAGAGACAGAGAGACAGAGAAGCCAGAGAAGACAGAGAGACAGAGAGACAGAGAGACAGAGAGACAGAGAGACATAGAGACACAGAGACAGAGAGACAGAGAGACATAGAGACAGAGAGACAGAGAGACAGAAGAGAGACAGAAGAGAGACAGAAGAGAGACAGAAGAGAGACAGAAGAGAGACAGAAGAGAGACAGAGAGATCAGAGAACAGAGAGACAAGAGCAGAGGACAAAGAGAGACAGAGAGACAGAGAGACAGAGAGACAGAGAGACAGAGAGACATGAGAGACAGAGAGAACAGAGAGACCCGAGAGACAGAGAGCAGAGGACAGAGAGACAGAGAGACAGAGAGACAGAGAGACAGAGAGACAGAAGAGACAGAGAGACAGAGAGACAGAGAGACAGAGAGACGAGAGACAAGAGAGACGAGAGACAGAGAGACAAGAGACAGAGAGACAGAGAGACAAGAGAGACAGAGAACAGAGAGACAAGAGACAGAGAGGAACGAGAGACAAGAGAGACAGAAGAGACGAGAGAAGAGAGAACGAGAGACAGAGAGCAGAGAGCAGAGAGACTAGAGAGACAGATGGAAACAGAGAGACGAGAGGACAGAGAGAACAGAGAGAGCAGGAGACAGAGAGACAGAGAGACAGAAGAGACAGAAGACAGAGAGAACAGAGAGACAGAGAGACAGAGAGTACAGAGAGACAGAGAGACAGAGAGACGAGAGAAGAGAGACAGAGAGACAGAGAGACAGAGAGACAGAGAGACAGAGAGACATAGAGACAGAGGACAGAGAGACAGAGAGACAGAGAGACAGAGAGACAGAGAGACAGAGAGACAGAGAGACAGAGAGACAGAGGAAGACAGAGAGACAGAGAAGACAGAGGACAGAGAGACAGGAGAGACATGAGGACAGAGAGACGAGAGACAGAGAGACCAGAGAGAAAGAGAGACAGAGAGACAGAGAGACAGAGAGACAGAGAGACAGAGAGACAGAGAGACAGAAGAGAGAAGAGAGAGAGAGACAGAGAGACAGAGAGAGAGACAGAGAGAGAGACAGAGAGAGAGCACAGAGAGAGAGACAGAGACAGACAATCTGCACCTCCATTGTCTCTCAGATCCCAGAACAGCTCTCCCTGTTCAGCGTTTCGTTTATCAGACGTGACCTCTGACCTTTATGTCAACCGATACCTGTCCGCCTCACAAACAGACAGTGCACTGCCCGTTTGTGAGGCGAGTAGCTATTGGTTGACACGGGGTCTTTACTATCATCGTTACTACAATTAATAGCCTCTACTCTAGAGCCGCAAAATCCGGTTTTACTACGCTGGTGGCTACGTGCAGCGTACGCATACTCCTACATCAGGGGCGGTCTCAGGTCGAGTTGCTTCAGAGCACGTAAGTTTGAAGAGAATCGTGTTTATCGAAAATTGTGTGTTTATTTGAATGCGTATAATAGTGAAAAGTGATAGAAAGTTGCCTATCTGGAGGACGGCGATGTACCGCATAGGGTTTCAGGGATATCTATTGTTTTTCAGAAACGCTGCTAAGTTTTAGTCATCTCCAGTAGTACCTACCATTACTTTTGCAGTTGACTGTAACCTATATGAAACCATGAACTAGAACACTCACCTCCAACAGATCAGATAAATCCACCTCCCAACTCATATCTGATAAAAACGTCTCCCTCGGGTTGCACAAACCAGCCTGTCATATACCTAGGTATTCGGGAGGCACTGTCTTGCACAGCTCAAACATAAGGTGAGCCAGTCGGCCAGTTTAGAGGTACGTCATAATAACATGCGTCATGTTCGGGTTGTGTGCATAATCCAGTGGTTGTCCTTGGCCTTGGATCTGATTTATGTTAGTTTGCAAAAGTGCAGGGGCTTCTGTCGGGGGGGGGGCACCTCTGGTCTCACAGAGGGCACCACTGGAGCTATTTGAAAGGGCGCCCTCGGAGATGTATCAAAGATGCACTGCGGATCCAAAGTGGTGATTTTTGACAAGCTTTGGGGGGGGGGCCAAATCCCAAAAATTATCGCATAATTCTGAAAAACTCATATCGATTCGCTTGCTTGAATGATCAATGAACTGATTTAAAACAAACTTTCACTGTAAAAGTTGCTTAGTTTTACGACAACTCAGGAAATGGTGTCAAATTTGGCACCGATTTTGGGTGGTTTAATTTGGGGGCCATGCGCTTTGGCCCTGGATTCCGCCCTTGTCCCCAAGAGCGCCTTCGGAAGCATGAGGGAGGGCACCTTTAGAGAAGTGTGGGATGGCTCACTCAGAAGTGTATCGGAGGGCACCTTTGAAGGTATGTGGGAGGGCACCTTCAGCTGTGTATCGGAGGCGCCCTTGGAGGTATGTGGGAGGGCGATTTCAAAGTTGTATTATCGGAGGTCACCCTTGGACTTTGGAGTAATGTGGGATGATGCCTTCAGAGTGCTATCGGGACGGCAATTGTATGTGGGAGTCGGAGGGCGCCCTTCGGAAATGTAGCGGAGCTACCCCGCTGAACAAACCGTTTTGCTAACGGCGCCCTCATATGAGGATTTGGGGCCTTCTTCAGGGCTTGCCCCCTTAACGGATTTATAAATACGCCGCTGTGTCTGTACATGACAGCACTTGTATGGCAATTAGTGGTGTCAATCGGTTACCAAAATTTTGGTTACCGAAAAAATTGTGTGACCGATTCGGTAATCGGTTGGTCAGGCTTATACATTTTTGGACACTTTTCGGTCAGCTTAATTTGAAACAATTCACTTTTTGTCACATTTTTACACATTCGTATTTCTTTACAGCAAATTGATACATAATTTGCTCGAAATTCAATAAATTAATGTAAATATATTTGGTCTTCCTTGCGGAATCCAATATTTTACTTTGCAAATGTATTTAGTTCCTTTATCACAATTATAATGTCTCTTGGAAACTGTACATGTGCGTTTTGTGAAGTATGGTGTTAAAAATGTTATTTTTTGCCAGTGTATATAAATAAGAATACTATTTAAAAATCGGTCAAATATTGGACACTTTTGGCCTCAACCGAAATCAGTCAATATTTGGTCAACCAAAATGCCTCCTGTTCGGTATTGCCATTTGGATTGGTTTTGGTCAACACATTTTGGGAAAATGACATCACTAATGGCAATACATTTAGCGAGTCGCAGAGTCGCTAATGTAAATTAGTAATGTATAATTTCCTACATAGATTAGAACTTGTGCTAACCCGTCCGCTCCGCTGGACGATCTATGTGTACCTACTACCTACTAACTACACTTACAGGTCAAGCGGTGGTGCAAGCCAGTGATAGGCAATGGGACAGGTAGTATGTTTTTTATGCCTAAAAAACAACGTATTTATCTTGATTTTTCAATATACTTTTCACACACATCTTAGACTGCCTTCCGTCATAAAACTTCCTCTTGACTTCTCGTATTTTTACAGAAAGCATTCATGATTTTGTTTTGGTGACGTCACGACCGTCACGACCATAGTTGGTTCATGCTTGTGACCAGTTTGCAGAGGCACAGCCAGGGGGGCACACGGACCCGTGCCCCCTTACGAAATGCGGGCCCCTCTGAGACGGCCCCGTGGGGTTCCTCTAAAGCGGTCCCGTGAGGCCCCTCTATATTATATTATATATAATATTAAACAATTAAAACACTCTCCATTGTAAAATGGCTATTCCGAGTGTCGGGTCAGGGTTAAGAAGATAGACATGTCAAAAAGACACTCGGTATACAACCTACAATAAGATCAAATGAATATAATGAACATACTAAGCATATAGCTATAATATAAATAGCATAATGATATCTTATTATATATAATATACTTATATTATATATATATAACCTATTATATATATATATATAGCTATATATAATACTATATATATATAGCTATATAAAACAAAAAATAAAAACACCACACTCACACGCAGTCAAACACTCATCCTACCCTACTTTTCACAACAACTAAAATCTGATCTGGCACGCTAGCTCCAGGGATTGAATCGCGAGTCCTCCAGCGGGAGGCGGTGTGAGGCAGGCACGTAATAGACCAGGATTTCTCCCGGGCGGCGACGCCTCAAAAGGGCCGCCTTCCCGGGCGTTGAAATGGCCCATTGGGCACGTTTGGGCCTCGTACTGACTAGGCCAAATAAGGCATTTCGGAGGCCTAACATGCTAGATTGGCCTTTAGTCAGTACGGACAGGGGCTTTTTCTGACCCGCCCAGGGACCCTTCCAGTCTGGTCAAGGGCCCCTCTGACCTATATAGGTCCCTTTGAACTTCCCAGGGGGAGCTCTGGTCTGTCCAGGGGCCCTTAAGACCTGGTAAGGAACTGCGCTGGCTGCTTTGTCGTCCTGCCGACATGCTCAGGGGTCATCTGACCAACTCAGCGGCCCCTCTGATCTGACAAAGATTTTTAAACATTTATCTTTTTCCGCACATGGCGTCATCAAAACGTCATCTTCTTCAAAACTGCCAGACCAATTTCAACGAAATTTCGACAGGATATGTATCATTGTTGTTAACTCAGCTACTGAAAAGCTCAGCAAGATCGGCGGTATGTGTACAAAGTTATACATGAAAAACCTAAGGGGGTCTAGTTAGAAGCCCCCGTAGGGCGAGGGTTAAAAGTGTCCGAATTTTTGCAGAGGTCCACGTGGCGGCACGTGGCACCGATTGACCCGCAATTGGCACCACCATCTGTGGCCCGCTCTGCCGCGTCGAACAGTACCACTCGCGTCGCGATCGGCCACACCGTTTGGGGTTAACGTATACAAAAATGCTCCGGACAGAAATCCGGACGGACGGATGTACTAACACGTCGGCCTGAACTTGCGAGTAACCCCCTGTATGAAATCTCATCTCCGAATCTAAAAGCATGTGAAAAATACTTACAGTATCTACGATTTCGATTATAAATAAAATTGACTTTTCTTCTTTGCAACTTCTGTTTGCTCTTGCCGAACTTCTAGTTACCTATGAAAAAATGAGGCGCTCCGCCGGGTCGGGGGTTTAGCTCCTAACAAGCGCTAAGCACCAAATTGGGTGACAATCATATGCGAAACGAAACCGGCACCAATGTGTTTGCCCGTCGAGACACGCCTCCTGATATGCACCATGACCTACTTGTGTCACCACTTGACCTTGACCTGAGGTCAAATTTCTCAGTTGGCCTAACCTGGTCAACATGAATATTATTCGTAGTGCCTTGACGAGACAAACACGATGGTTTCAAAATTATTTCCTCATCTATATTAGGTAAAAGGGTACCTACTTGAGAAAAACAGTTTTGTCAAAAAATATACTTTTTGATCTTTGAGTACCTCTGAAGCTTAAGCTTCAGAGGTACCTGACGTGACGTACAGAGGAACCTGACGTAGAGTTTGAGGACACCTTGGCGATTTAATTTGTCAATAGATTTCCACTTTTGTATGTTTCTAGCTAGCATGGTTCGAGGGATGTTTGGGGTCTTCTGGAGCGAAGTCATAAAACTGTAAAATATTGGGTACCTTTGATGGCCTCTGTTGACCTCATTGTTGACCTTAGTCAAAGAGATGACTGAAATAGTTTCTAAAGTATTTTTGATGAGTTTTCGAACGGTTTTTTAGGTTTCTGCCTACGCTCCTTAGGAGCCAAGTTTGAGGGGGTATCGAGACCCCCAACACGGCGAATGTGGCGCCAAGTACCGGCAAGGCGCGGCTTAAAAAGCAAAATGATTGAAAGAGCGACTGTAAAAATGACTTCAGAAACTGATTTGATAAATTCAGTTATGTTTCTCCCAAAGTATGGCTCACCTTGATATTGTGATTTATAAAGCTCAGTGGCATGATGCAGATTCAAAATACAAATATTATCTTCAAATTTGGAGGGGTGAAGCCCCCGTTAAAAAAAAATCCTAAGTCAAGAAGATTCACAAGTTTTTTGTGTCCTTCCACGTCTGCGCCAAGACCGCCTTTAATGGCGTTCCTGCGCGGAAGCTGTTCGTGATCACCATGGTCGCCATGTGATCACGTGGACTCGTGATTATGTAGAATGAAGGTTCGTTGTGTGGATTATCGGTTATGTTTTCTGGTTTTGTATATGAATATAAGTCACCGGTCATTATCGACCGAGGATATCCTTTTTATACTGGCGTGGGATCGACAGCGAACTTACCCATGCCTCCTATAATTTGAAACGGCTATTCGCTCAGTTTTATTTAAGTGATGTCAGTTAATTATCTGCAAAACGGGACTGAGTACACCACGATGACGACGGCCAGATGTCAAAAACAATGCTCTTACGAAGAGAATCAATATCATTTCGAAATTGGCGTCAAAATTTGGAATACCACTCTTTCCCTGGACAGTGGAGTAGCCATACCTCGAACCCTGGTGCATCATGGAAAAATAGAAAACACGGGGAAACCTGTTGCTGGGCTGGAGGACGTGGCAATGAAGTCCCTACACACCAACATCGACACCTCCGGTTCAAAGTTCACGCAAGTTTGGATCTCATATTGGACAAATAGCAATTACTGCCCGTGATATACGATAATACCATCACCAAGACCTCGACATTTCCTTGGGGAGATTCTGCAGAAATCCCGCGACTTACGGCTTCAGACTCTGGAGCACATTTCATTGATCTGCCAATATCTCACAAGGGTGCGTAATGAACGGCCTGAAGACTTATATCAACGTTTGCTGGCTTTCGTGGATGACAACCTCCTTCGTCCGGAGTTTGGAATTTCCCATCACGGTGTCGTCCCGTCAGAGGAAGAGGAGCTTTCTCCAACACTGGATAATTTTATTACCCTTCGCTGGTTGCAACTTCTGCACCCAGCCCTACCTGCCTTGGTGAAGCAGCGATACGGACCAGAGCTGCGGTCCCGTACGCTGGCGTCGCTAAATCCAGTGATAAGATCAGGCGCTCGACTCCTGCTCGGCCGAGCTTCGCATCTTCACCGGGAATCCAAAGTTCCTTGCGCACCGCAGCACGCAGGTGTCCGCGGATCCATCCGCCACGACAGGACTACGAATCCTCGCCGTTGCTAGCGCGTTACCACGCCCTCAGTGAAAAACCAGTCTTCCGGTCAAGTCCTACGCACATCGCCAGACGAAATCGCAGTGGTTCGCGCTCCTTGCCTCTGCAAGCTGCGGCCGGCCGACAGCGGTACCACACTTCCTGTGAGTCGCTGTCGCTTGCTTGCCCAGAGGCGGATCGACGGCTTCATGAACAGGAGTGAGGCTCACTTCGTCGGCTTGCAGCTGAGACGAGGAAAGTAGTGATCTTGATGTCGCAACAGACAGTCACACTGCCTTTATCGAACATCTAATCTCCAGGTCATTGTGCCATGTTCTGTCCCAGGTCTGACGTCAGCTGTTCCATAGACTTCTACCGGAGTTGTTACAAACCATCGCGATCAGCCTCATCTCATCTGTATTTCTGTACCCATTATCCCGTGCGTCTATTTGGATTATGCGTGCCGAGGATTATTTATTCGGAATCATGACCCGAGAGCTGGCGCTGTTCGTGTCTGGAAATCATCCCAAAAACGCCTTTCAGGCTGACGGCCATTCACCCCTGACTGTCGTGGGTGAGACGCGATTGAAACTGCAACGTGACTGCCATGTTCTTCACCTCGATGCATTGGTAGTTGACAACTTGGATGTCGAGGTTCTCGCAGGCACCCCATTCATGCGTATAAATGACGTGTCCTTGCGGCCCGCTGAGTGCACTGTCTCGATAGGTGACGCGATTGTTTTCAGGTATGACTCGGCTGACATCGCCAGCTTCCGGAGCCCTTGCTGCGCGTCGGGCCCACTGACCAACTTCGCGCCCGCGACCTCTCGACCCATATATGGCCGGGAGATAATCTAGAACTCGCCGTCCCAATCTCGATTTCAGACTCCTACATATCGTCGAAAACTACCGTGTCATCTCCGCGCCCAACGGTGACCTCGACTGACTGTGGGCCTGTCGACTTGTCACCAGTGGTGCGGGTAAAAGCTTCGTTGTTCCAAAACCTAGCGCAACTGTTCATATAAGCATAAATACCATCATGATCATGTGTGTAAGGTTTATTCGGTGTCACCTGCCGATACATGTGAAACACCTCCCTTCGATCAGGTGGAATCGCCCGCAGCCCCCCTTAGTGCCTCTGTCTCTGCCGTGCGGGTAGATCCTGACGGTATCCTCCCATCCGACATCCGATCCAAATTTGCTGACCTTACATCGGAGTTCGCGACTGTCTTTCAACCCACGTTCCCGGGCTACAACGGTGTGAAGGGTCCCATCCAGGGTGTTGTTAACATCGGCCCCGTCGAGCCTCCACAGCGTCCAGGTCGGGTTCCTCAGTACGAACGCAGCCGGCTGAGCGAATTGCAGACGAAATTTGACGAGCTCGAAACGCTGGGTGTTTTTGCAAAGCCTGAAGACCTCGGTATTACGGTGGAACAGTGAATCCCTGTCATTTCTGGTCAAAAAAACCTAACGGAGGAACTCGTCTCGTCACTGACTTCACAT
Organism: Semibalanus balanoides; assembly: GCA_014673585.1. NCBI lineage: Eukaryota > Metazoa > Arthropoda > Thecostraca > Balanomorpha > Balanidae > Semibalanus > Semibalanus balanoides. Next base: position 122,560 of record VOPJ01016541.1, read on the forward strand.
CTGTAGGTCAGTACTGTAAGCCCCAACCTTCACTCTTGCCCGACGTAGAATCGACTCTCCGCACCATCGGCAGCTGGCACTATCTCGTGATAACAGATCTAACTAAGGCCTATTACCAGCTTCCCTTGTCGTGCTCATCGATGAAGTACTGTGGTGTCTCGACACCATACAAGGGAACCCGTGTATACACCCGTTGTGCTATGGGCATCCCCGGTTCGGAGTCCGCACTTGAAGAACTGATGTGCCGAGTTCTCGGCGATCTGATCCAAGAGGGGTGCAGGATGGCGGGGCACGATGGTTAAAACTGGCTGATGACCTGTTCTGTGGCGGATCTACTCCTGCCGAAGTGTTTGAAAACTGGCGGCTCGTGCTCGAGGCACTGCATGCCTGTGACCTCCGTCTATCGGCATCTAAAACAGTGATCTGCCCTCGATCCACAACCGTGCTGGGCTGGGTATGGTCAGAAGGGCAGATATCTGCCAGTCCCCACCGCATCTCCACCCTATCGACGTGTGAGCTACCAAAGACGGTAAAAGGTATGCGCAGCTTCATCGGTGCGTATAAGGCTCTGAGTCGCGTGGTTCCAGGTGTTGCCAGTCTCCTGTCCCCGCTAGACGCTGTCTGCGCAGGACGGGACTCGTCGGAACACATCGACTGGTCTGATGATCTGAGAACTGTGTTCGCGGCTGCCCAGCGTGCTCTCCAGAAACATAAGTCTGTTGCCCTGCCTCGTCCATCCGATCAGCTGTGGATAGTCACTGACGGGTTCCGTTAACAGCGCGGAATCGGCGCACCCTGTAGTCACTCGCAGCGGACGTACGTATCTAGCTGGTTTAGTGCTTAAACTGCGTAAAACCAAGTGAACCGAGCTCCCCGTGTGAGTCGAGGCCCTAGGTATCGCAGCGGCCACTAAGCATTTCGCGCCGTTCATAACACAGGCAACCGCACCAGCTACCATTCTGACCGACAGTAAGCCGTGTGTACAGGCGTACCAGAAACTCGCCAGGGGCGAGTTCTCGGCTAGCCCAAGGGTCACAACGTTCCTGTCAACTATCAGTCAGTATCGTGTTTCAGTGCTCCACCTGGCAGGGTCTAGCAACATTCCATCAGACTTCGCCAGTCGCAATGCCCCTGAGTGTGATGAGCCAAGGTGCCAGGTCTGTTCGTTCATTTCCTCACTGGAGGAGGCTCCTGTTCGCAAAGTCACTGCTCAGGACGTACTGAATGGTTCTGTCCGCATGCCGTTCACTAGCCGCACTACTTGGCATGACACCCAGCACGAGTGTGCTGATCTTCGTCGCACCAAAGCACACCTTGCTCAGGGTACCCGGCCTTCAAAAAGCAGACCAAAAATTTCGGGATGTGAAACGTTACCTGCGGGTGGCTCTATCACAGAGAGATGGCCTGCTTGTGGTTTTTTTTTTAAAACGGTTGAACCGTCGCGGCCTTTCTCGTGAGTGGCATCATCCGTTCCAAGGTTCGCCGTTCCCGGAACTTCTCAACCTCCTACACTTGAAGTTGGCTCACCCACTCAGCACCAGCTGAAACAGGTCTTTTTACGCTAACTTCACAAAATGCGTTTGGATCTGGACAGCCAACTAGGTTCACTGTAACGATCAAGATGGCCACACCTGAGATATCACTTCGCAAATACCAACCCAATCCGCTTGTTTGATCAAGCGCTCACTCTCGGCCGTAGCTGTAGCTACTCCGCGACGTGATGCATTACTATCGCCAAAAATTTTGTTGCTGCGTGGAAATGTCACGTACTTCAGCTATGACCTGTGCTATCCAGGACGAAGACTGGAGTACTGAACTTCGGCCCTAATCCAACTCAGTTTGCACATGAAGTCACCTGATGGTCCTGCCGTGACCATCCGCGTCGACCCAGCCCCCGGCTTTGTCCGCCTGCGTTCCAGTGAGTCACTTAGTCAAGTCGGCATACATCTGGAAATCGGGCGTATTAAAAATCCAAACAAAAACCCCGTTGCTGAACACGCCATCGGTGAGCTTAGGGACGAGCTCAAACGGGGGAACCCTGAAGGGGGAGCCATTTCCGCAGCAACTTTGGCTATCGTGACCTCCCGCCTCAACTCCCGTATCCGCAAAAGCGGTATGTCGGCTCACGAAATGTTTTTCTCTCGTGACCAATACACCCACACTGCGTTCCACATCGCCGATCAGCAGCTGATAGCTGACCAGCACGCCTCTAGATTGGATAACCATCGCTATGACTATGCATCTAAGTCACGCCTCAGGCGTCCGCTCTCGCCAGTGACTGTGCGTGTAGGCGACCTGGTATACTTAGCCCAAGATAGGGATAAAGCTAGGCCGAGAGATCGCTACATGGTGACCTCAGTGTCCGATGATTGGTGTTGGGTCCGCAAATTTACTGGCTCACAGCTGCGCTCCAAATCCTACAAGATCCGCTTTACTGAATGTTACCACATCCCCAGTGAGGTACCTGACCCCTCAAACCACTGTATGGACACCGCCTGTAGCGAATCATCTGATGAGGACTATGTCCCAGCCGAAATCAGGTCACCTCTCCCAGAACATGAGACTTCTGGTGTCAGTAGGCGACGCTCTGCCACACCCTCTACAGGGCCGGGGCCCACAGCATTCACTGCGCCGCCTACGGCCCCTGTTACCCCCTTTACACA
>VOPJ01016541.1:125749-154242 GCA_014673585.1 Semibalanus balanoides
AATCACAAAATTTCAAGACGCTAGGCGTAACGGTTTAGAAGCAGCAAGCGACAAACCAACGGAGTTCTGCCCCGCAGGGATAGGCTTAACCTTGCCTGTATTGACCTCACATAACCTCATCATCAAATTGCTGTAGCAGTCAAAGGGGCGAGTGGGGGCGCAGTTTCTGGGTCGGGACAGCATCAGAACATTCTGGCGACTACGCTGGCATGTGTCTCGAAGCGTCAATCGCCGTCAAACTTTATATAAAGTTACATTTATATATTACATGTTATTTGCATGCGCTTCCGTCAACGAACTTCAGGTTCGATCGCACTTTACATATGCTTTACAAGGTTAACAGAGTAAACCAATGCCAGGTTCGAAAAATTCAGATATTTTTGGTTCTGGGCACTGCAGTTTGAAAGGAAAATCTCAACCTTCAAATGGTCAACTCGGCAGGCTACGCCACTGTGCACTGGTGACCACTGGTGACATCAATTGTGATTTGATCCAAGAAAAGACGAAAATACTTTCGATAGACCTTGTCTAGAGCTATCTAATGCCGTTTTCCTCTTGTCGCCACGTTGCGCAGTTTTCGACATCTCACGGGGGGGTGGGAAATCAGCCCCCCCTGCAGTTCGTGTTCGGCGCGAACCCCCTGCAGTGCGCGGGTTAAGTTTCCGTTTAGCGTTCAATTTTCTCGTCAAATACCTCAAATATATTTTCGTGACGCCAGCTTGCGTCACGATCAATACAATGTCACCCAGAGGTCAAAGGTCAAGGTCACGGAGACGAATATAACATTTTAAAGACGGTGTACAGACTAGTGTTTTCGCTTACTGTTCGATTTTCTCGCAAAACGCCTCAAATATTTTGTAGTGACGCCAGATTGCGTCACAGTCAGGAAAATTTTACCCAGAGGTCAAAGGTCAAGGTCACGGAGACGATTACTACATTTAGAAGCCGGTGTACAGCATAGTGTTTTTGTTTACCGTTCAACTTTATCGCAAAACACCACAAATGTATTGTCGTGACGCCAGCTTGGGTCACGGTCAAGGAACTTTCACCAAGAGGTCATAGGTCAAGGTCACGGAGATAATGCGACATTTTAAAGCTGGTATACAGCCTAGTGTTTTCGTTTAATGCTCCTCGATTTGCTCGCAAAAGGCCTTAAATGAATCGTAGTGACACAATCATGCGTCACACTGAAGAACATTGTACCCAGAGTTAAACATCAAGGCCACGGAGACGAATTACAACACTTTGATGCCGGTGTACAGCCTAGTGTTTTCGTTTACTGTTCCATTTTCTTGCAAAACACCTAAAATGTATTGTCGTAACGCCAGCTTGCGTCACGATCAAGAATATGTCACCAAGAGGTCAAAGGTCAAGGTCACGAAGACGAATACGACATTTGTAACACGGTGTACACCTAATGTTTTCGTCTATAGTTTGATTTGCTCGCAACAAGCCACCCGCACCCGCATCACAGTGACACCCGCATGCGTCACGGTCAAGACCATTTCAACAAGAGGTCTCAAAGTTCAAGGTCACGGAGACGAATACGACATTTGTAAGCCGGTGTACAGTCTATGTTTTCGTTTAACGTTCGATTTTCGCGCAAAACACTTCACATGTATTGAAGTGACGCCAGCTTGCGTCACAATTAATACAATTTTAATCAGAGGTCAAAGGTCAAGGTCAGGGAGACGAATACGGCATTTTAAGCCGGTGTACAGCCTAGTTTTGATATACCATATGATTTTCTCGCAAAACACTTCAAATGTATTGTCGTGACACCAGCTTGCGTCAAGGTCAATACAATTTTACCAAGAGCTCAAAGGTCAAGGTCAAGGAGACGAATACAACATTTTGAAGCCGTTGTACACTCTTGAAAGTATCTACCCACTGTGGCGGTGGCGCCACCCGTCCCGACCGAGACTGGGCAGTTCAGTTGAGAGTCACTGGATTGCCTGACCCGGGCCCGCGGAAGCGAGGGAGCGAACCGTCCAGACGGACCCAGAACCACCGGCCCCGATACTGTGCCGGAACACACTTTCTAGGTGCGTGTGTGAAGGTGTGATTGTCGTTTACCTTGTCATCTGGAAGGGCTTTGAGACTAGACTTAAAGTCACCAAGTTGTAAACAGCAGACCGTTGGGCTCCTATTTTTCGTCTGTAACTTAAAAAACACATCATAAACGAATTTATCGCGCTACACGCAGCTCGTCGTAAAAGCAGACGTCGCAGCGGGCGCGCCGCACTGTAGTTGCTTCTAACTCTGCACCAATTTGTATCATTTAGGTTGGTAAATGTCAAACAAAAAGTTTTGTCCCTTGCCATCCACTCGTAATGATAAAACACGCGCAAGAATTGATGCCGACGCTCTCGGCTTTCTCGGCTCTCTCTTTATCTCTTTATCTCTGTATCTCTTTATCTCTTTATCTCTTTATCTCTTTATCTCTTTATCTCTGTATCTCTGTATCTCTTTATCTCTTTATCTCTGTATCTCTGTATCTCTTTATCTCTTTATCTCTGTATCTCTGTATCTATTTATCTCTTTATCTCTGTATCTCTGTATCTCTGTATCTCTTTATCTCTGTATCTCTGTATCTCTGTATCTCTTTATCTCTTTATCTCTTTATCTCTTTATCTCTTTATCTCTTCATCTCTTTATATCTTTATCTCGTTATCTCGTTATATCGTTATCTCGTTATCTCGTTATCTCGTTATCTCTTTATCTCTTTATCTCTTTAGTCTTTATATCAGGACGAGGTCAGGTCACATGTCAGGTGTTCAGGGGACAGTCAAGTCAATCTCTCTCTCTCTCTCTTCTCCTCTCTTCTCTCTCTCTCTCTCCTCTCCTCTCTCTCTCTCTCTCTCTCTCTCTCTCTCTCTCTCTCTCTCTCTCTCTCTCTCTCTCTCTCTCTCTCTCTCTCTTCTCTCTCTCTCTCTCTCCTCTCTCTCTCTCTCTCTCTCTCCTCTCTCTCCTTCTCTCTCCTCTCTCCTCTCTCCCTCTCTCTCTCTCCTCTCTCTCTCTCTCTCTCTCAAAATGTATTTAGTGACGCCAGTCTTCGTCAAGGTCAAACAAATTTTACCCAAAGGTCAAATGTCAAGGTCACGGAGGTGAATATGTCATTTTGAAGCCGGTGTATAGCCTAGTGTTTTTGTTTACCGTTCGATTTTCTCGCAAAACACAATCTCATATCAAACTCTCGATTTTTCGGTGACACGTCCTGACCTCGCTTCGTACTACTGCCGACCCGTACAAATGATCACCAAGTGCGGAGACGTGAACGCATTATTGAGCCGGTGATTGATAGCCAGTTTTTCGACTGCTGTACCTTTACCATTTTCTCGCAACAACTTTCTCAATTATGTATTGGCATTACGCAACTTGCGATTACGACAATACATTTGAGGTGTTTTGCAATAAATTCGAATGGTAAACAAAAGCACTAGGCTATACACCGGCTTCGAAATGCCGTTATCGTCTCTGTGACCATGACCTTTGAAGTTTGAACTCTAAGTATTTTTTTACCGTGACACAAGCTGGTGTCACTACGATTTATTTAAGGCTTTTTGCGAACAATCGGACACTAAACGAAAACTCTAGGCTGTACACCAGGATACAAATATATTCGTCTCCGTGACCTTGACCTTTGTCCTCTTGGTACACTTTTCTTGACCGTGGCGCAAGCTGGCGTCCCGACAATATATTTTAGGTGTTTTGCGAGAAAATTGAACGGTAAACGAAAACACTAGGCTCTGCACCGCTTTCAAAATACCGTATTCATCTCCATGACCTTGACCTTTGACCTTTGGGTAAAGTTTTCTTGTTCGTGACGCAAGCTGGTGTCGCGACAATACGTTTGAGGTGTTTTGCGAGAAAATAAAATGGTAAATAAAATATTAGGCTGTACACCAGCTTAAAAATGCCGTATTCGCTCTATGACCTTCACCTTTGACCTCTGAATAAAATTGTTTCTATGACCCTTGACGCAAGCTGGGTCCTTATCCCCTTACAATATATTTGAGGCATTCTGCGAGCAAATCAAGCGGTAAACGATAACACTAGGCTGTGCACCGGCTTAAAAATGTCGGACTCGTCTCCGTGACCTTGACCTTTGACCTCTCGGTAAAATTGCATTGACCGTGACGCAAGCTGGCGTCAATACAATCCATTTTATATATTTTGGGAGAAAATCGAATGATAAACGAAAACACTAGGCTATACACCGGCATCAAAATACCGTATTCGCCTCCGCAACCTTGACCTTTGACCTGTGTATTTTTTTCCGTGACATATTCTTGATCGTGACGCAAGCTGGCGTTACGACGTGTGAGTGCAAATCACTTACGAGCCAGGCGTTAAGACTGATGTGCCTCTTTCATACATTTTAGGTATTTTGCGAGAAAGTCGAACAGTAAGCAAAAACACTAGGCTGTGCACCGCCTTCAAAATGTCGTATTCGTCTCCATGACATTGACCTTTGACCTCTGGGTAAATGTTGTTGACCGTAACGAATGCAGGTGTCACTACGATTTATTTAAGGCCTTTTTCGAGGGAATCGAGCAATAAACGAAAGCACTAGGCTGTACACCAGGTTACAAATGTCGTATTCGTCTCCGTGACCTTGACAATTGACCTCTTCATAAAATTGATTGTATTGACCGTGACGCAAGCTGGCGTCACAACAATACATTTGAGGTGTCTTGCGATGAAGTTGAAATGTAAACGAAAACACTAGGCTGTACACCGGCTACAAAATGTCACATTCGTCTCCGTGACCTTGATCTTTGACCTCTAGGTAAAGTTGTATTGACCGTGACGCAAGCTGGCGTCACTACAATACATTTGAGGTTTTTTGCAAGAAAATAGAACGGCAAAGAAAACACTAGGCTGTACATCGGCTTACAAATGTCGTATTTGCCTCCGAGACCTTAAAATTCGCTCTCTTGGTGAAATTGTATTAACCGTGACGCACGCGGGTGTCACTAAGATTCTTATAAGGCCTTTTGTAAGTAAATAGAACAATAAACGAAACAACTAGTCTTTACACCGGGTTACAAATGTTGAAATCGTCTCGACCTTTGACCTCTTGGTGATATTTTTTGACCATGACGCAAGCTGTCGTCACGGCAATACATTTGAGGTGTTTTGCGACAAAGTTGAACGGTAAACGAAAACACTAGGCTGTATACCGGCTTAAAAATGTCGTATTCGTCTCCGTGACCTTGACCTTTGACCTCTTGGTAAAATTGTATTGGCCGTGACGCAAGGTTGCGTTACGAAAATATATTTGAGGTGTTTTACGACAAAGTTGAATGGTAAATGAAAACACTAGGCTGTACACCAGGCTCAAAATGTCGTATTCGTCTCCGTGACCTTGACCTTCGGTCTCTGGGTAAAATTGTATTGAACGTGACGAAAGCTTGCGTCACGACAATACATTTGAGCAAATCGAACGATAAACAAAAACACTAGGCTGTACACTGGCTTACAAATGTCGTATTCGTCTCCATGACCTTGACCTTTGACCTCTGGGTTAAATTATCTTAACCGTGACACGAACTGGCGTCTTGACGATGCATTTGGGACCTTTTGCGAGCAAATTAAACGGTAAACGAAAAAACTAGGCTGTACACCGTGTGTTAGCATTTCGATGAACTCTGGAGCAAACCAGCGCCCTACAGGGAAAACGAAGCAAATTTGTGGATAACTCGACGAGCGAACATTCAAGCTTATTGGCAAATTTGAACTGACGTTGAAAAACGAATACGCATAACACTACTAACTTGACCTGACCGTCTGACATGCAGGTTACCGCTTTGTGCTGATGCTGTACGAGTCTAGAGTAAAGCTTCTGTCCACTTCAACCGATGACGATGTTCCTGGTGAATAAATCCTTCGTGAAAACGGCTAGTAGCTGTCCTTTCAGTTCTCTATTCGAATAAGTCCTCCATTTCCCTGGAGCGATATTTGTTTTCGTCTGACGGAAGCTAGCGTAGAAAGTATTCTGGAAAAGCTTTGGTTTAGCGCACCCGTTTAGTTCATTGTTAACTTTGTCTATCGGTGTTGTTTGTCGGTGTTACATGCAGTGAAATCTATTGAAACTATTTTTGCCCTCGCCCCTGATACCGGGGGAGAGGGCTACAGTGATTGCATTGGATTTCACTGCGTACAGCACCGACAGACAGAGGCAGAAACAGCGGACAGACCTTTTGCACGGACAGAACATTTACCCTAGAATGTACGCTTGGCAGTACAGCATGACTAAATATAGAATTTTATGTAAAATAATATGGTGTGCAGTGGTGGAACTTCATGAAATCGGTTTGAAGGGCCCAGGCCGAATGCTGAAGTTGAAACTAAATGTTCTTATTATATAGGTATATCATAATATAATATACTTATTATAAAACTATTGGGTAATCAATTATAAATATAGAGCCATTTTCTCCGTTTCATACCTATAGGAAAAACTACAAAATAAGTTTTCCCAATTTCCTTTTTAAAAATTAACTGCAATTTATAGATAAACTCTGACTGGTCATATCATTCTTTCTTTAGCAGAGTAGCACAATTTCGAAGTCGTTAAATGGTAAATTATCGCTTTCTGTGGCCAATGAAAGAAAATAGTTCACCTTGGATTGTTTTTTCAAACATAATTTGATTATATTTTCAAATACCATAACTCTTTCATAATGTCAAAAATAGCCATAACATCGCGTCAGCGATTTAAGGACAGAAGACGTAACATTTATTACTTCCATCAAAACCAAATCTTACTCCGCACGCAAAGTGGCCAGCCTATCATATTCATGTAATCGCGTAAGACACGTATACCTCTGCCCAGGTGTGTGAGGCCCACATTCTTGACATTCCTTATTTATGGCCCACATTCCTTCGACAAAACGTCAAATATATTCCGCTGGAAAGCCCTTTCAGACCAGAAAACTTGCATTTTTTCACACGGGCTACAAAACTGCTATCTCAGTCCAAAACCCATGTTGAAGGTGAACTATTTCCTTTAATAGGTACCTAAGGATCTGAAAAACATGTTCCTCATACGTAATGTTCACATGGCAAAATGAGTCGGTAGAATTTGACTGACTCCGACTTCGGCAAAAATCACCGACTCAAAGAGACTCAGATTCTGACTCCGAGTCTGCAAGACTGCTTCTGACAGACAAAAAACATTTTTTGCAGTACTGAGTCCTCCCTTGTTTCTGGCCTGACATCAGGCATCTGACACACACATCTACCATAGTTTCACCCACGGTGATCCATGGAAAATTAAGCTTCTAATCAAGGACAGCACTGTAATTTGTAGACAAAACCGGTCTAAAAAATGTATTTATTTGTTGTATTTATCCATTTTAAATTTTCATTTTTGTGTCATGAAATTGATCTTTACCTTTTTCTTTTTATTGTTAAAGTTAGTACCTCCCTCGTTTTGAGAAACGACTAAATGTATTCATACGAGAAAAAAAAACATATCATCGAATCAGTTCACATTCATCCACAGATTACAAATATGGCACCAGACAATCTTAAAACTCCTCTCAGCATCGCCTGACGCCTCTGGGACGCTCTGTGCATGACGGTATTACGTAACTACTGGTCGCAATGGCGTATTAGATCGGCAACCGAGTGAAGGGGGACAGGCTGTGTACATAAAGTATTGACATAAGTCAGGTCAAAAATTTAGATATCGCTGATCTTATAGAGGCATGCGTCCAATCTTGGTTCTTAATAATTATAATCTTTCGATTTTTTTTAGATATTTGCATATTGTAATTTTGTGATGACAAAAGAAAGTGGAAAAATTTAATATGAAATCAAAATGGTCAAATATATTGAAAACTGGAAAATATATTCGAGAACAAAGCATAAACGATGCCCCTTAAAACTTTCAAAGCAATATCTATATTTTTGACTGACTTAGTTAAGTACCAGCCTGCTCCTTAACTTGGTTGCGATTCCCTAAACACGCGTCTGCAAGGGGTGATGCTCGGTGCCCCGGCTACTATTACTTGACCTTTTCTTCACGTACATTAAGTCAGGTGGTACAATGAGTATCAATGTCGAGTTATACACGCAAAATAGTTTGTAAAACATGTGTTGCATGACTTTCGTACATTTTTTTTACATAGTGAGTAGTGACCTTATGCGACCTGACCTTGACCTTGATATTTTGTCAAAAATCTCCCATAAGCTCATCCGGGATGTGTATCATACCTTTGAGAGCACTCTGGGTGATCATGGTTGCAACCAAACGCTTTGAAGAGAAATTATGGTTTATAAACTCAAATGGCTAGATTTTGACCTCTAACCTAACCTGTGACGTCACCAGTGACCTCTAGGAAAACTAAAAATAATTTTCGTCGACGAAATTTCCTGGGCTATCGATTGCCGTTTGATTCGGCGCAATTGTTCTATTGGTTCCGAAGATATAAGGAAGCTACAAAGACCCAGTGACTCGTGTTACAGAAAATACCCCAGTGACTGCCGAGTGCCGGGTTAAGTGACCCCACCTCCAAGCATGTTTGTTAAGTATGTGGTCGTTTCAAAGCCACAGTGGTTGATTGAGTGGTTTGAAAATCACAGGATCTTATTTGGCCAAAAGAACCCCCTCGGCCCAATGGGGGGGATTGTGCCCCCTGTGCCCCCTGACTGCGCCCCTGTGTAGGCATGTGCCGATTCGCGATCCGTAATGTATTATGCAAAGTTACATGTCGTTGTATGCGTTTCAGTTTTCCTCGGTGGACAGCTACGTGAGTGACAGCCAGCACACGGCAGCTGTACAGGCGGGAGCGTGCCGACTGTTCGTGCTCCTCCTCGCCAACACCACCTCCCTGGACCGTCTGCACACCGTCACCTACCTCGTCGGTCGCGTGTGGGACCACCGTGGCCACTACCTCCTGCTGACGCCAGCGCTGCCTGGCGACGCCGCCGCCAGCGCCTCTAGCGGCGTGCTGGAGAACCTTCCCTACTTTCACGTCGCGCACCCGATCGGCGCTCCGGTGCGGCGTATGGCTCTCTGGCTGTATTCCGGTTTCGACTTATCGCTGCAGTACGTACACGGATGGAAACCAGACCGAGGCGCGCCACGTCTCGCCCCACCCGCGCCGAACTTCGTCGGCAGACGCCTGAAATTCGTCAGTTTCGAGCACGAGCCGAGCAACGTCTACCTAGACCACAAGATCGGCGGCAATCATGTCGGCATGGACTACTGGCTGGCGCGCGCGCTGGCTGACGCTTACAACTTCACACTGGACATGCGCGAGCCGACCGACGGCGGCAAGTGGGGCGAAGCACTGCCGAATGGAACCTGGATCGGCCTCGTAGGCGATGTCAAAGAACGACGAGCACACTTCGGCATCGCAAACATCTTCCTCACACTCAGCCGCTGGAAGCACGTCGACTACACGCGTCCGTACGATCACGAGTACGCCTGTTTCGCCGTATGGAATAAGCCACCGCTGCCGCACTGGCTGGCTGTGATTCGTCCGTTCTCCTGGCCAGCCTGGCTGACGATCCTCAGCAGTCTAATGCTCAGCGTTGCCGCACTGGTAGTGTTTGCTCGCCTCTCCGGCGGCGAACAGTCTACGTTCACCTATTTCCCACAAGCAATGATGTACAACTTCAGCGTTCTCCTGGCCCGGACTAATCTCTTGGAGCCACGACGTGCGCCGACCCGGAGTTTCGACATCGCCTGGCGCTTGGCTGCTATGGTGCTCGGCTTCGCCTACTGCGCGAAACTCATCTCTTTCCTCTCCTTCCCCAACGCGCCAGCGCCGATCGACACTCATCGCGAGCTGGCCGAAACTGAGGTGGAGGTCGGCAGCTGGGGCGGCACTCTAGGCGAACTGATGGCAGCCTCCACCAGCCCCTGGGATCGCCAGCTGGCCACGCGCTACATCCCCAACTACGACTTCGACAACGCGCTGCGCCGGGTGTTCGCACAGGAGTACGGCTACATTGAGAACCGCAACACACTCATCTACTACATCCAGAAGTACTACACTACCAAGGCTGGCGAAAAGCAGCTGCACATCATGGACGAGTGTTTCCAGAACTTCATGATCAGCGTCATGCTGCCCAAGTACTCGATGCTGACGGATCTCTTCAGCCGCTCGATCCTGCACGTGCGCGAGGCGGGTCTGATCCCAATCTGGTTCCGCTGGTCACTGGACGCCGTCAAATCCGAGATCGTCGACGTGGCTCAAGGGTCGACGTCGGACTCGCAAAAGAGCAGCCTGACGCTGGAGCACATGCAGGGCGTGTTCCTGCTGTTACTGCTCGGCTGGGTGCTCAGTGTGCTGGCCTTCCTGGTCGAGATGGGCGCTACGAGGCTGAGGAACGGCCGTACCCAGACGCCGGTAGACTCGGGGCCGTTCCTGACCCCGCTGTCGGCAGAGCAGAGGACGCCGTCACCCCCGCCGGTCACCCTCGTCAGGAGCGACGCTGAGGCGGCCAATATGCTGTTTAGTATTTAGGCAGTGAGATCGGGCACTGAGATTGTTGGAAGGTTGTATACTTTGTGGGGAAGGCATACGGGAAACCATTGATGTTAATTGGTAGAGCGAGACAGTTTCTAATCTTCCCACCAAAAGCGCAGGAGAGATCCAAAGCTAAGATAGATGCAAAAGTTGTTTATGCATAACGTCACGTGTATTACGATCACAGTCACAGCTCGCACGAATACTATACTTAACTAATTTGTATTGTTAATGAGTACAAAGTGCCTTGCCACGGTCACAGTGGCAAGGCATGTTTAACCCGCGCGGCGTAGGGGAGGGGGTAAATATTGCCCCCAACCAGATTTTCTCAATAACTTGAAAGCTATATCAGATAGCAACGTCAAATGTTTAGTACCTTATGCAGCATCAATTTGACGTCTTACTAATACAAACATCGAAAATGAATCAGTACTTTGGGATATAATGACGTTTTGATTTATTGATTTATTATTTATTTATTGCAGGTCATAGGCTCATTCCACCCAGGTGTGGCTATTACAGAGCCAGAGTCATGAGATAAAGTGAGGTCAGGTCAATTGGGCATACACGCATACGGCAAGCCCATACAAACATCTCACACACATACACTCTCCCACGTACGTGTCGTCACGAAGCAGGCGCTGCTATCGGTCAGCCATCTGTCGTTCCAGTACATGCCTACGCAAATCCCTTTTGAACTGCCGCAGGTTCAAGTCATGGATGGTTTGTGGTAAGGTGTTAAAAGCGGTCACAGTGGAGTAGAGGAATCGCCTCCTCCCAGATTCCGATCTGATGCCGGGAACATAGCATTCAACCTGCTCTCGTTGCGTGCGCTGAGCTTGAATGCACATAGACGCTTCTATAAACAAGATTAACAGAGAGTGACTCAGCTGAGAAGGTGCTGTAGTCTTCGTGCAGTCCTGCTCTGGTCGTTCCGAGTGAGAGGCGAGCTGACCGTTGCGTATATGTGTATTGGATCGAGTGCGGACAGCACACTGGTCACTGATAACCCTACCATGCTAGACAGGTACGACGTCACATACATGGTTTTAACAGCCAATGGGGTATCGCAGTCAGCCCGAGCATACCTATACAGTGCACCAATCAGGTACCGCGTGCGGCAGGCCACGGGACGGTGGCCGGCGCCCGCGGCGGTAGGTCGCATTTCACCGCGCAGCCGCGTGCCGCGCTGCGTCCCGGCACGGGCGGCATGCTGTGCCGCCGGGCCGGCTGGGCGCGCTCACAACATCTCCCCCTTCTTCGGGACTGCTGGGGAAGCGGTCCTAGTAGATGTCGTCGCAGCCCAGGCGGCTTGGTATCGTTCTTTGACGAGTACCTCTTCGAAGAGCTGATGGCAGCGGGAGCTGGAATCGAACTCGACGGCGAGGTGCTAGGGCTTGACCATCTGATGACGAGGAATCCGTCGGCCTGTTGGTTGGTTCTTGTGGTGGCTGGAGTGATGGACAGAGGAAGCGCCTGTTTCGCCACAGGACTCTGCCACTTGGCGTCTTGATCAGATAATCTCAGTGGTACCCGACGCCGACGATGGTGCCGAGCTTGTCCCAACGTCTGCTGACCGGATCTTGCAGCCTGACGTTTGCTCCGATCTTCAGCGGTGTCAGTGCGTGTGCAGAAGCAATGTAGTGCTCTTGCGCTTGATGGTGGAGCTTGGCTGCTTTGGAGTCACATTCTTTTGCTTGCTGCTGCCACTCAGCAGCGAACGTGCTGTAATGAGCGGGGACACAGGATCGGATGGGATGGCCGAAGACCATCTGTGCTGGGGAACGTCCATTGGCTCGAGGCATGTTCCGCAACTCTAGGAGTCCTCGGTAGAACTTGTCGTCGTCGATGGAACCATTTGTCGTCGTCTTGGAGACCAAGAGTTTCAGCACCTTCATTGCAGCCTCCGCATGTCCATTGGATTGTGGATGGTACGGAGTTGACATGACATGTCGCACTCCCCAAGCGCTTCAGAAAGCTGGCGGACCTCTCGGCTCTTGTATTGAGGTCCTCCGTCTGCACCTCAATCTGACGAGACTCCGCAGGCTGCTGACCAAGACCTCTCGAAGGCTTTGATGATTGACGCTTGTTGCGTCGCCACGTGAAGTTGATAGACAATCCGGCCCAGCCAGAAAGTTCTGCCACTGTAGACGAAGAAGTCTCTGCCAGCATTGCGAGAAGATTTCGGAGGAGACATCCTCGAAGATTCTCGATGGCAGAGGGTCGTTTGTCATCGGTTCTTGAGGCAGACTGGAATGATGCTCTTGGCCGACATTGCAGTTGCCGACTGTGCACTTCGCGTTGTCTCTCCATGCATACGTCACTGGGTAAGCAGTGCGTACCGCGAAGGGCTTGGCGTCTTCTGTGTCGCGGATGACCATATGAGGGCCGGTCATCGGCTTCAGAGGTGCGGTGTTGTCAGATGTGAAGACCTCAGTGAGTTCTTCGAGAAGATCACTGTGGGGCTGCTGCTGTTGTTGGTCGATGCGGTTCGCTAAACGTACTGATGACACGCTGTGATCCTTTCTTGCATTTTTGGGCTGGGAGTGTTGAGGTGGCAGCGGAGCAGGCTGTGGGTAGTGGTCTTGGAGGATGCCGAGCTTCTTAGCTGTATACCAGGCGAGCAGTAGTCCCTGCGACTCCTTGAAGACGTGGACTGTGTCTTCAACTGCTTTCTCGTTCAGACGAATGATGGCGCTTGGAAGGTGCCAATTAGCTAGTGCATCGGCTAGTACCGTTGTAGTTGTGATGTCTATGCTTGCCGCTTGGACAAGCTGTCCTGAATTCCTAGGAGGCGCTCCGTGTCTCGAGCTCAGCATGTAACTGCCCCCGAGTCAAGGGTTTGCGTCATGCACCGCGAAGAAACGCCCCATGCAGGGTTCCTCCAGCTTGAGGCTGTCTTGGGGCACTGTATATGACTGTGATGCAGGCTAGCTGGTGAATACTTGAGGAACAAACGCCTGATCGCACGGTAGGCTGTGACTGCTGCGTTGATCTAGCGATGCGTCCGGCTTCAGCAATGGTTGTTGGACGAGCGCCTCTTGCGGGCAAGTTTGTGGCCCGAAAGTAGTCCCATGATGCAGCAGAGAAAAACGCGCTGGAGTCTGCTGCAGGGGAATATGCCTCTCGTGGTGACTGACCAGCCACAGCGGGCACATGGTGAGCCTGAGCGTCCTCGCGAAGGACTACCTGACCTGCCACGATAGAGAGATGCCTGAAGACATTGGCCTCTGTTCATGACGTTGCAGGACTCGTGTTGGCTGAAGCAGCTTCCTCAGACGACAATGTCGATGACTTGCCCAAGTGACGAAACGCGGAGTCCAAGAGCTTAACGTCGGTCTCTTGTTGCAAATCCAGAAATGATCCGGGCGGGACGTGGTCTGTGCACTCGAGCACAGTTACAGCATCAGCAGCATAGCTGCTTGACAAACCAAGAAGGAGTCGAGTCTCGTCTTTCTTGCCGCCGCTCAGCAACTTCACCCGGTCGATGGCGATGTTGCATTGCTGACGAAGATGTTGCTCAATCTTGTCCAATGCTGACTGGACCGTGTCAATCTCCTCATTGACGCCGACGGCGTGCTGGGATGTCGCACGCATGTCTTCGGTGAAGCATGATCGCAAGAAGGCCAGCTGATCTTCACGGCTGAAGGTGATGAGCTGGCAAAGCCTGCTGTAGTCGTTCCAGGATGACCTCCATGCTCTGAAGTCACGTAGACTGATGGACCCGGAGAGCTTGCTTGTTGGCGGTATTGTAGGCGGTCTCGCAGCGCCATACGATGGTGGTGATCTTGCTGAAGACGCCGTTGTTGTAGCTGGTGCAGCCTCTGAGCTTGACAGTGCTGCTGGATGCCTTGGCTCTGCAGCACTTCAGTGCCAATAAGACCGTCAACGCAGAGCGCCATCGGGCTTCCGACCCGGTCGCATTCCGAGTGCCGGGTCTGCTGAGCGATTGGATGCTGGCGAAGACTTGTATCTCTGTTCGGAGTAGATTAGTTCATTGCTGATGCGTTCTTTCGCTGTTTGCAGGTCTGACGTGCTGTGCTGTAGGCCGCCAGCATCTGGTCAGCATGGGGTGGCGAATCCTCTTCAGTGATTGCCCATTTAGTTGATGCAGATTGATAGGCCATGCAGAGCAGAAGTATCAGATGTCTGCAGAGGTTCCAACTGCCGGCCGCGCCATTGAGTCTTCGGCGGTTCCTGCTTCTGGTCGGTCCAAGTGAGATGGCGAGCTGCGTTGCGTAGATGTTGTATTGGATCGAGTCGGCAGGCACACTGATAACCCACCATTCTAAGCAGGTTACGACGTCCATACATGGTTGGGTAGAAACAGGCCAATGGGGGATCGCCAGTCAGGCCGGGATACCTTGCAGAGTGCACCAATCAGTACCGCGTGCGGCAGGCCACGGGACGGTGGCCGGCGCCCGCGGCGGTAGGTCGCATTTCACCGCGCGGCCGAGTACCGCGCTGCGTCCCGGCACGGGCGGCATGCTGTGCCGCCGGGCCGGCTGGGCGCGCTCACAACAGTGGCCAGTATGCGTTTTAACAGAGTCAGTGCATGGTATGCGTGCAGGTTGCGGGCAGTAAACCACTCAAGGTCGCGTGAAACATCGCTAACATGGTCAAATTTGCGGCGCCACGAAATCACACGTGCTGCAAAGTTAAGCACTTTCTGAAGACGTGCGGTTTGCGAAGCGTTGCATGTTCCGTAGACACTGATACAGTAGCGAATGAGAGAAATGACTAGACCCTGGACTAGAGTAGTGANCTCGCATCAAAATCTGGTTAGGCAGTGCCTAAGTTGCCTTAATGGACACTGCCAAGTTGCCAAGTTGCAAAGTTGCCACTGAAATTTTTGAAAAATATAATACGCTACCAACTTAACTGCTGTTCTTTTCTGTTGAGTACAATTAATTTACGCTTATATTCATTCGAGCATAAATAACTGTGCTTACCTCATTGTTACGTACAGTGATATGTGATTTGAGTTATTTGCTTCTTCTCCTGGTTCTGTTGAAGGAAGTGAGAAGTCATCATTTATTCCTTGGTGAACGTGTTCGGGTAAAATAACAACACAATCAGCATGGATTTTTCTGAATCATGAAGATCGATATGCTCTGGAGCAATGCAAAATGGAAGAACGAATCGTGCTCTTTTGTATTTTAGTTCGTCTCCAAAATTCGTAGAAAGATTTGTTAGCTTACTGGCGGCGGCTGCCAACCAATCTATCCGCTCTCGTATCAGTTCAACATGCATGGTGCGACTATGTGTAGGTATCATGTTTCACCATTACCTTTATATTGCTAAAAAACGATCATTCTCACCAAAACATCTGCAGACTTTTTCCTCTGGAAAATAAAAAGAGAAGTTTCCCTAAACGAATCCACTCACTTCCAAATTCCACAAACCTCCTGGCCTCTACCGTCGCTTTCTCTTCGCAATGCAAGGCAAAGCAGAGCCAAGCTAAGGACATCAATCCATTCCAGTCTTCCTCGTATTCCCCTCCATCCTGCAGTTCGTCTACATCACTGGGCTGACCGCCCTGTCTGGTATCGACGAACCAGGCAGCGGCAGCGGGGACCCAGGAGGCGGCGGCGGTGACCCCGGCGGCAGGGGAGAGCCCGCTGGCGGCACTGGTGAGGTAGCGTCCCCCACTGCGTCCTCGACAGGGGGCGCTGTCGGGTCCACGTCCGGTGCTGGGGCGTTCGGGTCTGAAGTGATGGGAGGAGCCAGCTCTGGACGTGACTTGTAGGCGACTCCACAGGCGAGGAACAATCAATAATACGCGAAATACCGAAGACCCACCTGCGCAAAGAAAACATGAGCGAGGAACNGGTAGCTGGAGTAGCGGGGACATCGGGGGCAGCGTGAGTAGCGGGGATGTCAGTGTTAGTTTGGTTAGCTGGAGTAGCTAGAGTAGCAGGCACAGCCGGTGCAGCATGGGCAGCGCACAGTGGGCGTTCCTGGCCGGTCTAGCCTCGCGAAACTCCAAAATGGTAAATTACAGAAGTTTGGTAAGCAAAATGTATACCAAGTCGACTTGGAAAATGCCCATGGATCACGTATATGACACTTATTTGATCGTTCTACGTTTTTGTTTTATCGTAGAGGAATTTGAACGTCATAAACACAAGAGTTTCACTTCACCTTTAAAATACTGATTATTCACAGGCGATTTAAACGTTCTGGAAAAATGTGATGATGTGGCAATATGTATGCATTTTCCGCACCAAATGTTTTTTTGTGATGTACTGATATGTTATCGTACATATTGTAGTTATATCAAGAAGATTGAGCAAATCAATAAGCCAAATTAATATTATATATATTGCCCTATCTCTGTTGATGCCTTAAATTATCATAATGATATTCGATAGAGCTGATATAAAAAGTATCTTCATGTAGCGTTTCAAAATGAGCACCAGAATGTGCACTGCAATGTTATGTAACTGGTCAAACTTTAAAAAGTTGCCCCAACTTGCCCCCAATAATTTAATCTAATATTTTGCAAGAAGTTTCGCTAGTCACTTATGCGCCCGGGTGTAGGAACCCAGCGCATGTTTAATGATCTACGCACGCATTTTTTTTCAACGATGGCATAAAAACTCCATCAAGTTAGAGCGGACACATTAGTTGAGGTTTGAAAATGTGCTATTTTTGGACCCAGGTCCCACCCGGTCCCAAAAGCTGAAAATAAGCCCAGTTATACCTGCTGCAAAGCAATTTCTGATCCAGCGGACCCAACTAGTAAGGCATTGTCTCGCAAATGATTTTGACAAACCTGGACTCTTCAGGTAGTTTAGGTAATTTCAAAGTGAAAATTAGTGAAAATAAGTTGTGAAAATTTTGTGTGAAAAAAGTAAAAAGTGAAACTGGCAAAAGTGGAAATTTCAGTTATACATGTGTACATGTGGTGAAATGTACCTACAGCTGCTGAAGCATCAACTATATAAGGACACGACACAAAAATGAGTTTGTCCAAGCTCACTGGAACAAAGCTGTCAAATTTAGCTTTTAACTCTATTTCCTGCGGGCGGCCAGAAATACGTTAACCTGCGGGGGGCAGAATCTGCCCCCAGAGATCTTGAGAACCACTCTGCTGATATCAATGAGACAAAACCATTCGATTGGTCGTGACAAGATCCTTTCTTTTTTAACTCTGAAATTTATTTTTCGATCAATATTGGGGGGGTCAGAGGGCCAAAAATACGGAAATATTTGTTTTTTTAGAAAGGTCATTGCGGCCATGTGATTCGACCGAGGCATCAACACAGCTACACCACACTCGCTGGTGCTCGGCCCATGCCCGAGCAAAATTGTTGATCCCCACTCAGCCTGCCAATATAGGCTGTCATGAGGGGCGGAGTGAGTTTCTTGTAGTACCACTATGTGATTAGGGTACTCCTGGTGTAAAAACGCGGAATACGCTGTCTTTTTACGCTTTTTCGCAGCCCCCTTACGTTAAATGTGATAATTCCAATGTCAGTCATGTGCTACAATTGAGAATTAAGCAAATGAACACCATGCGTTTTGACTTTACAATGCGAGCACAATTCCGATAACACTTGTACCATACACGAAACAAGCTAAATCCACGTATCTTATAAGTAGCTGGCCGCAGGCAATCCACATCTGACCCTAACACCATCTATCAGTTTACTACAGCGCCACCTATCTAGATTATAATCGCCTTCTGGCGTCACCCGTTGCAGCGCGAAGCACGGCCCCTAGCGGATCCAGGGGGTGGCAGAGGCGTTAGCCCCCCCCCCATATTGCCTGAAATTGACGAAATTTGACATATATTCCACTGTAGAGGGAAATCTAATAAACTTTTACTACGGACAAATAATTTGTTTTAAAACCGTTCAGTAAGGTACAAGGAAGCAAAATCCGATGAGTTTTTCGAATTTGATGAAACTTTTTGAAATGTAGCCCCCCATGCCCAGGTTCTGGATCCGCCAGTGAGCACGGCGCAGGGTTAAAATTAACTATTTCTATAAACGTACAGCTCATCAGTCCCATCACAATATAATCTATCATGAGGGCATCAGTGGTCTCGTCGCCGTCGGCAGATCTCGTACACGCGGACAAATCATGACTTGGGCGTAGTGAACGACATATGATCCACAATACGTCAGGTACGCCTCGAGTCTTACTGACGTAAAACATATTAAATTTTTCCCATGGACTCTACACGTATTTTCTGACCAAACTGCATGGTTTTGCAGAACACATCACCGTTCTTCGTGAAAACTGTGTACAACCCGTTCGCACGTTTCTCGGTTAGGAGAGCTTGAAAGATCTCCTGCTTACGCCGCGTTAGGTTTTCGCTTACATATAGCTGCTGCGTCGTTGCCGCCCTCTCGTTGCCTGTAGATGGAGCCGGGCCGTCCTTGCCGCATCCGGCGTCCGTCCCTCCTCCAGTGGCCGGCTCGACACCCGCCAGACCCTCACCGCCCACAGAGGTCGAGGCGGGCGCGTCACTCATCACCCCCGGGCCGCCTGCAGCCGTCGAGACGTTAGCGGCATCACCGGAGCGCCGGGCGGTTAGGGCGGTACCGAAACGGTTTTCGTACAGCTTATCACGCACTGATCCCCTGCCAGATTTCCGGAACCGACACACGATGCGCTTTCCCTTCGAGACACGAAAACACTCCTCGATATCGTCACCGGTTACCGGCACGTCCGGCAGGCAGCGCGTCAACATCGTCACAGTCGCGGCCGTCATGTCCTCCGTCCAGGCCTGCATCGGCGGTGCCGGAACAGCTGAGCCTGAGAAGATGGGTCCCAACTTGTTGTGATCGCTGCTGATCTTTGGTCTATTTCCTCCTTGCTATTTCTCACTCGTGTATTCTCGGTTGATAGACGGTTTTCCATTTCCTCAAGGTAGTTATCCGTTGTCGACATGCTTTTCAGTCTCGAATGCGGTACTCATTCTTGCCGATCTCTCTTCCAACGCCGCGAACCTCTGAAGCTATGTCGCCTGAAGTTGCTTGATCATGCTCTGGCTTACGAGCGGGGGGTCAGCTCAAGTGACGGCTTGATCAGCACGACGTTCATCTACCTCGAGGCTGAAGACACGGCGGGAACATTAATAGAGAGTCTCTTATTGGCCTCTTCATCGGACTTTGCACTTCGGGGTTGCCTACACGGCGTCGTCCAGCCGGTCGATTCAATCTTGACGGAGCTCTGGTTACCCGCCGCAAGGCCGGCGCTGACGCCGCCCCTGCCACCGCCCGCAGCGCCGGCGGCGCGGTCACGGCCCGGCTCGGGTCGGAGCGCCTGGACCGGACGGGGGCGGGCCGGCCGGGGCTGCTCAGCTGACTGCGACTGCTGTGCTCGGGCCTTGGGAGTCGCCCGCGATCCTGTTTTGCTTTTGCCGGGAATAGTCTATCGATGCACGACACCAGCCGACGATGGCAAGCACTCTGGTTGCAAGACACACAACTTCCCCACTGCCGGTGCGACGGAAACCACACTCACTGATTTCCAGTCATGACTTTACTCGCCGTTGATAATAATCGGGTGCTCGCCTGCAACACCAACCGCTACACTGCAAACAGTGCAAAACACTGACTCGACTTGAGCACGCTCTCGTCACAACTGCCGCTCACTTCAGGCCGCGTGACACCGCCTCTATCCGGTCAAATCGCTGACCTGACGCGGAGCGCCGACCCGCGCGTGCGCACCGGCCGGCGACCTGGGGCGAACTGGTGTTCATGCCCGAAACGTTTTTGAGCTTTCAATTTAATGGTCTTCAGTATATTAATGGGACGGGTACCAAAATGAAAATTCATAGGCGTACTCAGGGTTGAAAAAATGGGGGATTTTCTGAAATGGCGAACTGATGTTCATGCCCGAAACGTTTTTGAGCTTTCAATGTAATGGTCTTCAGTATATTAATGGGACGGGTACCAAAATGAAAATTTGTAGGCGTACTCAGGGTTGAAAAATGGGGGGATTTTCTGATAATACATATATGCTGTTCTTTATTGTTTGGGACGATATTAACGTCAAATGGCTTTGTTACTGTTGTTTGTAAAATAAAATATATAGCACATATGCGGATCCAGGTAAACAACATGGGGGCACCATGTGCGAAACGTCTTTTATCATCTTACTAGTTTTAAGTTCGGCCTTATTTGACGGAGGATATCGTCTCCCATTTTATGTACCTACGTGCGCCTATGCCCCAAAATATGTATCATCCAAATATGTGTGACGTATATAGCAGTGACATAGCTTCTGACGCTTTTATTCCACCGCAAACTACGAAGGAAGTATGCACCGCACAACCACATTCAAAATGACCTTCCATAAACATGAGCCTCAAGCCGCCTCTGCTTGACCGATGTCTTTAAAAAATACACAACACGTATCATTTAATTCTAGGGAACGTCCAGAAGTTTCAAATTGCTAGGCGCATTTGTTTAGAAGTGGCAGGCGAAAAACTACCGGGGGATAGAGTCTGCCCCCCGCAGTGAATAGGGTTAAATAGCGAATATTTCGAATAATATTAATGTGTTATCTGAGACGATTGGGCCTTGGAAGACCTATATGCCATATTACACAATACACAGTGCATTGCGCATTTTGCAGTTGTGCCTGTAGCAGATATGTATTAATGTTATGTCTTTTTATTTAACACCCCGACAACACCAGGATACAAATGTTAGGTTCTCCATTTGAGCTAGCCATTAGAGTCAGGACCAAAGCTCTAAAACATATATTTATCTTCCAAGTTCTGACCACATCTGATACCACTCCATTTTCCTGATGTTAAAATGTCTAACCCTAATCCAAAGAAGGAATCAGTTTATGGTTACAAATTTTACCAACGTCTGCGAAAATGTACGATCTTTGAAACGCACAACAACATAAACATAATCATACAGAAACAACTGTAGCAGTGTTTGAGTTGGGTATGGCGTATTTTACTTGCTGCTTACTTCTCTTTCGTTTATCGTGACCTTTATATCTATAATTGACGTTAGTCTTGAAATTTAGTTAATCTATCTTCTTACAGTGTTAATTTCGTTTTGCTATTTTTGCTCTCGGCTTGGTTAGCTTTCTTCCTGATATGTTCTAGCCCTAGCTATGATTTCCCGATGTTTCGTTGGCGTCTGCGAGCGCACGTGACTGAGAGGTGACCAGGAGCTGGCGTCGGGCGGATGCAGAATACAGATGTAGCAGCGAAAAGTTCGAGTGTGTCCCTCGCGACTGGTGGCCGACTATATCTGGTGACAGCCGGTGAGCCATGTGAGGGCCCACGCCGTCGTTGGCCGTCGCGTTCGACATGGGCTGGCATCTGCTGTCGTCCGTCTGCAAGTGGCCGCCTGCCTGATCTTCGCTGCTGCGCGCACCTCTGCGACCGACTGCCCGCGGCCCCGCCGCCCGCCAGCTGTCCGGGTGACCGCGGCCGGGTCAGTCTGGCTCGCTCCTCCTGCGCAGCGCGCCGCGCTGTCACGCTGCTCCTGCTGCCTGCTGCCGCGATGAGCACTGCAGAGGCCGGCGCTGTACCGTGCGTCGCCTTCGGCTTCTGTCCGGATCTGCGACAGCCTGCTCACTTATAATGGTTGGTTAGTGGGGTGAGCTGGTTCTGTAGTCTCAATGACCAGTTACAATTATACTTTCACGAGTTGTTGCTCCACTTTAGAATGGAATCGAAATTGTTTGTGGGTGCTGGTACTGTGCCTGGTCAGCCGGTTCAGACGGTAGCAACTGGTATGGTGATGCCGAGTTTTGATGGTCATGGCTCACTACGTCGTTTTCTCGATGATTTTCAGCGGTATGCAGTGCTCCGTGAGTGGACCGAGGAGCAAATGTCGAATGTGTTTCCACTGCCACTCACTGGTATTGCCCGTGATGCATTTGACAGCCTGCCTGCCCACCAGGCTTCCACGTTTCAGGGAGCTGCTACAGGGTTGCGGGGTGCATTTGGTTCGAGAACGGCGACAGAGCAGCACCTAGCTTTGCGTGAACTCATGTTCAGTCTGGACGAGAATCTAGACTCGTTCATTATCAGGTTTCGAAAGTTTCCCTTTCATGCAGCTGTTATTGCTGATGGCATTTCGTCATTCGATGGTGCCGTGTCTAAGGTGCGCAACATGATTGCTTCGCAGACATTCCTGAAACAGACACAGCCCAGCGTCGTCCGCCGTCTCGACGCTGATGGTGAGCTGGCTGAGTTGGCCAGCAGGGTGGCCGACTTGGAGGCCACAGTCCGGTCAGCTGCACTTCCCAGCAGCGCTGCAGAGAGTCGGCAGAACCGTGGCTCGCGGTTGTGTCTGTGTTGCGGTGGGCGTACTCACGTCCGTGACCGCTGCAGACTGCAGAACCGGACATGTTTCAAATGTCACTTGGTCGGCCACTTGGCCGTGATGTGTCCCCAGCAGTCTCCTCATCCACAGGGAAATGGGACGAGGTCCGGCCGCAGGGAGAGCGGTCTCCAGCGCGGTGTTCCGCCACCCAGCGACTGGACCGCTCAGACTCTGATGCCGCTCAGTCGCCAGCAAATGTGATTCCTCTGACTGATGACATGCGTCTGTCAGCACGTCTGGCCGACGTGGACTGTCCATGCCTCCTCGACACAGGTAGTTCGATCAGCTTGTTACATAAGTCTGTGTTTGATGCCTTGCCAAATCTGACTCTGAGAAAGACGTCTGTTCAGGCCCGCACTGCTTCACATTCTGAGCTGCCATTGCTTGGTCGAACGGTGGTGCCTGTCGACATTGCGGGAGTAAAATGCACTGTTCCATATTTCGTTTCTGAGGCCACAGACGTCCCCTGTCTGCTTGGTGTTGATTTTTTACAGCATTGCTCTTGTGTATTGATTTGCGTGCCAAACAGCTTTTCGTTACCCCTGCCGAGGCCGTTCGTTCGGTATCCGCCCATGCTGTGACTATCGGAGATGTGTGTCTGTATGCTGATCGTGTCGTTGCTCCCGGCACAGAGGTGATTTTGAACGGATTTGTACCGAATAATGACTATCGTGGCCCTGCTCTCGTCGAACCCGTTGGTGACTTGCACGGTTTAGAGTTCATCGGTGCTCTGGTNTACATGGTGGTCCGACGCGACCGACCGGGCCGTGGAGCCGGTGGCGGGAGGGGAGGTGGCGTCTGCATTGTGCGCCGGGAAACGCTGAGAGTGGAGACGTTAGTAGTGCCGAATACGGGCACGGCTCTCGAGTCGCTATGGCTGAGCGTGAGGAGCGTCACTACGTTTGTGATCGGGGTCATGTACAGGCCCCCAGCGCTCCCGTATCGGCTATCCTGGACGAGATGCAGGACCAGCTGCTCACGTTGAATGGAACTGGGAAAACAGGTGTACCTGCGGCGACCTAACTTTGACCTGCTGCAGCCCACGAAGCCCGAGGTCAAACGCTATAACCAAACAACTACAAGTCTCAACATGGAAGCAGCTATCACCTGTCCCACCCGCCCTGAGTCGGGTCGTTGGATCGACCATGTGTTGATCCGTTCAACCAGATGACGTCACACAGCCCGAGTCATCCCCAGCAGTTAGCAGCGCCACGACCTGGTGGGGCCAGACACCATTGAGCAGAGAGCGCCGCCAGCCAAGCTGCAGATCCCATCCGCTCTACGAGAGGTCTGGTGCCGCGACCAGTTACGTCTCGAGCTTCGCTGGCCGACTGAGGCTGTATACAGCGCGGCGGCTCAGAGGAGAAGTGGATAGCGTGGCTGGCGGTGTGGACACCAGTGATCGATAGACACATGCCTGTGATCAAAGTGAGGCACCGCCATCAGCCTTGCCCGTGGCTGAATGACAATGATGACCTGCGCGCCCTCATGCGAGAACGGGACCTGGCCCACCGTGCGCGAATCGACGACCGATCTCCAGCGAGCCGTGAACACGGTTAAAAGGGCGCAGTGTGAGGCGAGATCTTCTTTCTTCCTGTCATCTTACCGATACGCGAGGAGGACGACATGGAAGGACATTAGGCGGTTTGTAATATCGCCGAAGGTTGGGGTTCGCCAGGCCGTCCCGAGTGAGCGTGGTAGCCAGGGGGCGGACAAACTGAATGCGCACTTCGCTGTGGTGGGGCCGCGGGTGGCGGCCGCCTTGGAGCTGGCTCGGAGTGGGGCGGACCGTTTGCCCCCACGCCCGACCCGCGTGGTGAGTGACGCGTTTAGGGTGCGGCCGGCGACGCTGACCGAACTGTCTGAGGCGCTACAGCGAGTGTCAACGTCTAGGGCGTGCGGAGATGATGGGATTACTATTGGCGCGCTGCGCATGACGTTTGAGGTGACGGGACCACACTTACTCAATGTAGTGAACTCGTCAATCGTGTCGGGCCTCTTGCCGCCGGTGTGGAAGATTGTGACTGTTGTCCCCCTACATAAGTCAGGTAGCACGCGAGGATCCCCATATAATTATCAGACCGGTTGTCCATTTGCCTACCATTGCCAAAGCTGGTGGAGGTGCTCGTGTGCTCCAGCTTACCTTGTTGTCCCAGATGCGTTTGGGGCGAACACGAGCGGATCCGACCGGCCGCCTCCGAGCGGAAATAGTCGGCGGATGCTGGATGCTGTTGTTATCTTCATGGGGATTGGCTGGTGGATGAGGACTCATTGGCTGTCTTACTACGGTGATACATACCAAGGGCCTTACGACACGCGTTCCAGCATCTTCCGGGCTCCTGGAGAAGCTCGGGTTGGTACGGAGTTGAATTTCACACGTGTTGCGAGAAGTGCGTGAGCGGGTGCGGAGAACAGCTGTGAGGAGTGGTAGTGGCAGCCACACGTCA
This sequence comes from Semibalanus balanoides, assembly GCA_014673585.1. Taxonomy (NCBI): domain Eukaryota; kingdom Metazoa; phylum Arthropoda; class Thecostraca; order Balanomorpha; family Balanidae; genus Semibalanus; species Semibalanus balanoides. The sequence continues at coordinate 151,004 of VOPJ01016541.1, forward strand.
ATTACGCGATGGGTAAGTTCAGGGATCACTTAAGACCAGTTATTTGTACTGGTCAGCAAATGAGTCCAGTATCTGACATGGATGGGATGTCGCGAAAATTTGTATGTGACGCCGATGTGATAAGCACTGTTCCTGCCACTTAGAGTAAGCAAAGCTTTCCCGGGAGCTCCGAAGGCTAGGTGGTGTCGCGGACGCACTAGCCGGCTGCGGCCACAGTGGTTGGATGAAAACGGGTGTGAAAGGAGCGTAAAGTCCCAAGACAAACAGGATCTCAACTGATCAGAACTGAGCAGGAGAAGGCTTGTCATGCTGAGTTTCTGTGGTTGTTGTGAGCGGATGCAAGCTTGCAGACCGTCGTCCAAGGTGAAGGAGTACTGGAGTTATGAGTAGACGAGGACTTCGACCTTGCGAAAAACAACGTTGGTCGCAAGGTGGTCACGCGGATGCCATGACGCGAGACGAGCTTGGTGGTCTCTAAAAAATGACTGCACAGTAGGCCGCGGACGGCGCAAGGTGCAAAAATAATTGTGGAAATACTGGATTATCGCACCATCTCCTATTGTTTCTACGGTATGGCTGGATGCAACACCACCAGCGCCATCGTTTTACAAAAGTAATTAATTTTCTCGTGCGCAGGGATGTTGAAGGGTCGTTAGGTTGTGTGAGAGAAGGTTCTACCCATGTTTCCGCCGCTGATCGACTGAAGTGGCCATCACTTTGACCGTTCATCGCGAGCGTGACGTTTCGCAAGGTGCATTATTTATGTTTTAAATCACCCCGCAGGTGTCCAACGGCCTCAACCGTGGGAATAGTGCACCGCGCAGATGTATCCAGTAAGGAGACCAGGGCCTCTCTGGCTGGCCTCTTGCAGCTTCCCAGGGTGCAAAATGAGCATGCGCGGAAATAATTCCTTTTCCGCGCCCCCGCTCAGTGGAATGGCGACCCTGTAGAAGGGAGGAGGCGGGGGGCTCGCACCGCGACAGTATGTCGCAAAAGGGCGAGAGAGTGGCTGGCCCGAGATTGACACCGGAAGTGACTTTGGCAAGGCGATGGTTTTCTTTTCATTTATGGATAATGTCGACTATTTGCGTATGCGTTTCTTACTGTTCATTACTCTTAAGCTTTGCTCAAATGTGTATGTTGCTGTATGTTCTTTCGACCTTGTGCCTGAAAGCCAGTTTTACTGGTGGATGGCATACGATTATATGAAGGTGAATGATGGAGAAGGAGAGTCGACGCGCGGAGGTGGAAGAGATGGAGAGAGCGCAGCGTGGCAGCGGGCGGTGGTCAGAGCTGATACCGATAGCACTGATTGCCACTGTGGCCGGCCGCGGACCGTCGATCTAATGGGATCACAGCCCGCATATTGCCTGCAGAGGACGGCGACGCGATGCTAGGAACGCCGACCAGGACTGGTCACAAGTCCTCATAGGCAGCAACTTTTGTGCGTGAACGTGGTAGGAAGGGGTGAACGTGGTAGGAACTGTGAACGTGGTAGGAAGGGGTGAACTGCGAGAAGCTGGTTTGGTATATCAACAAAATATGTGAAGGATTTCTTCAAACATATGCCGAGATTGCATTGATCCGGGATAGGTACAATAAGATCAATCAACAATTGTAGGTAGTTGAGAATAGCAGTATTAACGAAGGTGTGTAGATTTTTGTAGGTACATTGTGCTTGATATGTTAAAAGAAATTGTGAAGGTGCGAGATATGCGAAAGGATTTGCCGGTGGGGTGTTATTAGAGAGACGCGTCTCATGGGATATTGTAGTTATTATTAACTGTCTTCGTCTCTGAGGGAACGAGTGTTGTAAACGAATATAAGTTATGGGACCCAGAGGCAGGCTTGTTGGTAGGATCATATGAACATTGGGGGTAGGGTTTTGGACCCTGCAGGCAGGGCGCGCAACGCAGGGATTGTTCGTGTATAGTGGGCCGACGTCTCAAGGGCCGCGTGGGCACGAGGGGCTCCAGGATGTGGGAACCCAAAATAAGGACCCTCTCGCATTGTCAGGATCCAGTCCAATCGGCTTTTAGGGGTGATCAGAGACAAGACTTTTTTTGGCCAAAGGAGGGTATCCCTTTTTTCTCCTAGGGATTTGGCCGGTCACCTTATTTTGGTATTTGAGCTTTAAAATACACTTTTTTACGGAAAAAGCGACAAAAACGCGTGTACTCTGTAGCATATATGTTACGGAAAATATATATAAGTAATAATATCGTTTATCTCAAACCAACTCGCAGGGGCGTCGCCGATAATTTTTAAGTGGGGGTTGGCTGAAATGACGAAAAACGTCTTTGCAGCATTTATTTGCAGCATTTATTTGCAACAGTCTTTGCAGCCGGCGAATTTCTGTGCTGTGGTAGGTACTTAAGTTATTTAGTGCCGCGAAGCAGCGTGATTTTTTACGGGTTTGCCTGCTTAAACCAAGAAATATAGGCAGTGGGGCCAGTATGACATGTATGGCATGGGCCATACCAACTTTTAGAAGCTAGAGATAGCAAATTGCCATATCAACTTTGGAACCAATGACAACAATTTTGAATCAGCTATACCAACTTGGAATATTTTTCGGTATAAGACCTGGAACTTTTAAATCAATTGCGCCGCGAAGCGGCGCGAAAATTTTAGTCTTATGCCCTGGATATGCATTTTCATCAATGCGTCACATTGTGTATGGTGCGGACATACAAAAAAATGCGCTTAATAGCGCGGTAAAAAATGTTAAAGCGAACTGTTTTGCCCAATGATATAGGAAAGAAGCAACATAGAACTTAAATGCGCTGAGAAGTGGCACGATTTTTAACCTGCATAAAATATATTTTTGTATTTAAATTGCGCCGAGGAGCGACGTGCAAATTGAGTTTTGTTCCCTGGACCAGTGGCATTCTTATTGTCATTTATGATAATGACCTGTTATTTGTTTCCATCAAAACTTGTATACGTGGAACAGAGACTTTTTATACGTTATTACCGATCGCTTTTTCTTGTGAGGCTTGATCGTTTGGGGGGAACAAACAGGCCACTTTATGCCTTGGAGAGCCATGGCCCTAAATTACCCCCCCCCCCCTGGATCCACCAGTGCTGTTAACAGTGTAAATGATTTGAGAGCAGCAGCAAGAGACAGAACCAGTGGCGGATCCAGGATTTTCATTGAGAGGGTCTGCAGGCCCAGGGGGCGCCTCTTTTTGCGCCTGAGGGGGGCGCCATGTATTTTTTATCGAAAAATATTTTGT
>VOPJ01016542.1:0-51476 GCA_014673585.1 Semibalanus balanoides
TCTCTATGTTTTATTTCCAAAGCGTTATTCACGAACATGTTGAAGTTGTTCGTTGTTGCTAGTAAAAACAGTTTTTCGTGCATAAATCTTTATTAATGAAACATACAGCAAAACTTTTAACACTATCGTGTTTATCTTGTCAAGACGCTTCGAAATATAGTACTGGTGACCTGGCTAAGTCAACTTCAAATTTTGACCTTTGACCTTCGAAAAATTGAAATTTACCTGGGTAATTTGGTAACCCAGGTAGGTCATGCTGCATATCGAGCGACGTAAATCGACGATACAAACACAGTGGTGTAACTTTCACGTCTCTATTTATATTATATTAAGAGTTTGTGGGAAAATGTTGCTGGTGACTAGATGACCTCTAAGCTGACCTTGCAGCGGTTCACTGTGCAAAAATTTCAGCCTGGTATAGTAAACTTAACTTAAACTCGAAGGGACTTATATTGCAACCTGAACCTTCGCTGTGACACATAAGCCGCTTCAATGGCATCATGGGACAAATTAATCAATTTTGTGTTGGTGAAAGAGAAATACGAGGCTAATTGAGTAATCAAAAAGTACTTTATAGAAAATACCCTATCTCCATTTTTACCCTATGCAAAGACAGCTTACCTAAGATATTATAAATATATAAAACAACATTATTTTCACTGCGCTTCGTTTGAAGTCAGTTTCAGGTCACCAAGGTCAAAGGTGATTCCCTCAGATCAACATAAAAATAAAAAAAAAATGTGCCTGGAATAATGTTCCTTACTTTTATTGTATGCAGAAAATGTATGGTTTTCTAGGAATGGATATTTTGTTGTGGAGTTTTTACTAATTGGCTAAGTCTGCAAGTTGCCCTACGAAAATGCCGGAGGCTTTAATCGGCAACCGTAGCTTTAATCTAGCGAACTTGCACAGCGCGATTCAGCGCCCCAGATAACCCCTATAACGGACTTTTATCGAAATCTGAGGTGTAGGGTGTACCCCCTTGTCGATCTGTCCTGGAATGCCCCAAGTCAGACACGCTTCAATCATGTGGTCTCTGATGTTCCCTGATTACACATCTCACACTACGTGTTGATTCTTTGGTCATATATTGTTGAATGTTTAATGCTTACATCACGCATGTTTAAAGCACGCATGCAACTGAACAGGCACATTTCAGGGATCGGTCGCGGAGGTGTATCTAACAGGGTGACCGCTTGCCTGCTGACCGAGAAGTCCCAGGTTTGAGCCTCGCTCGCTCCCACGACCGCGAGGTGTATCTAACAGGGTGACCGCTTGCCTGCTGACCGAGAAGTCCCGGGTTTGAGCCTCGCTCGCTCCCACGACCGCATCCCACATCTCTATCCTGTTGGCCCCAAATGCCTTATGGAAGGAGAACCTTCTCGACATTTATCAACTATCGAATAATGTTGGTTTGCTTTAAATTTTTAAACAGCTCCAGCGAGGATTTTCCACAAAGCTGGTCGACTTTTTCTTCTATTTAGGTCACTTTACCACTCCAAGGCTACTTGGCCACTAAATATTGACTGCGACAGTGCCGTTTGTCACGCGATCTTTGGAAAGTCGATAATGGCTTGTAGCAGACCACTACGCGTTGGGAGACAACACCACGACATCGCGTATGCAGGATCGCGCCAAAACAATGAAACTGCAGCGTTTTGACAATAAACCTTGTTTCGAAAGCTAACACCAGAGGCCCGAGGAAAAACTTCACAAATGAAAGCCAAAAGGAACCTTCTCCCTACAAACATACAACATAAACTTTAAATGAACTAATTTGTTTGCTTTTTGTACATATAATCTCGACGTATACTTTCTTAGAAAAACTTAATGTATACAGCGGTGTCGATTTTTCAAAACGATTGTTGGGGCTGAACAGGGACGGAGCTAAGGTGAGCATGTCAGAGCCGTGGCCTTTCTGAAACTATCAAAAACAGTTGAAAACCGCGTGTGAGAGCACTTTCTAATCAATTCACAATGCAAAAGAAGACAAAAATGAAATCTCATGAGTTGTGGAAATATGTCGGATGGCCCCTCGAACCAACGTTTTTGGCCGATCTGCATCCACCAGAAGGTCCGAGGCCGCTACTTAAAACCCTTATTTGTAAAACGGAATGTTAAACTGCCATTGACTGGAGGAGGAGGGGGAGGCATATTATATATGTATATATATATATATATATATATATATATATTACTATAATATATAATGTTTATATATACATGAATATGATCATAAGGTATCATACCATGCGTCCCAGAAAAAAAATGTACTCAGATCATGGCCAATAACTTTTGTATTGGTAATCGGGCTCACTTGGTTCATATACTAATGAACTCACAATAACATGGCAAAACAAAAATAGAATACGCACAGACACTCGCCCTTTTTTCACAGTAGGTGCTCGAGAGAAGCACCCTTAGCGCTGCAGGAACCAGGGGGAAACGCATGGTTTTCCAGGTTTGTCACTGCCTTGTCGTACTAATATTTCCTGCGGATCCGTCCGGTTTCTGACTTATAGCTGCTTTCAGCTTCCTCCGTGTTGCGCGGCTAATTGAGTGTCCCGAGCTTTCAGGTGGTCCCCACATGGAAAGTCTAAAGGGGCTTAGGTCTGGTTGAGTGGTCCGTCCACTCAAATCAGTTTCCAAGCGCTGAGGGTCCTGCAGCCATTGCAAGTGATCGTCGGGCAGTGTGGTGGGTCGCACCATTTGGTCTGGAACGTCGCCACGGCGGACGTTTCCAGCTCACCATTTTTTAAAATTGTTTTACCCATTTCAGAATAAGGAACTTAAATGGTGCTTTGTCTTCTTTGCGGTGATCAATCGAACTTTTTTAGGCAAAGCCGGCAAGTAGAGTTGAAGGATTTGTTCAAAATGTATGCCTCGATACGGAAGGTTTTCTCAAAGTTGGTCCACATCTACATGAATATTAACATGTTTTTCATACATGCCACGATGAAAGTTAAAAACAGGAGGAATTTAACAAATATCGCACGTGCAATACAAACTCACGAGCTGTTTGTTCAAGTACACTTTTTTTTGGGACACCCGGTATCATCTATTTATATATTATCTCTATATATTATCTCTACATTAACCCTAAGGGAGGAATATCCCCCCTTATAAATTTTAGAAGCAGTTCAAAAACCAATAGCGACATCAACGTGAACCTTTGAGCATCTTCTTCTACACAAATGTTACGTCTTCTGTGCATAAATGAAACAATTTGGTAAAACACATATACCAATTGGACATTCAATGACGTCACTACACACCAGTTTGGCAAAGAAATCAGCTTAACTCCAACTGATCGTACAAAGTCCACATTTTGAGCAGAATGCAACCGAGCAAACGTCTGAAGACAGCAAATGCAAACGGCTGCGAAATGAATGTCTCGGGTTTTTTAGAAGAAAAAAAATGTTCTTGAATCCTAAGCAAATAATTACAAAATTTGAGAAAACAATATTTCTTCAGAAAAACGACCTCAAAATGAAACATTATAAATATGTTAAAAAATACAGGGTATGTACATGCTTAGAAAACTACGTACATATGGTTAATTTTCGAACCAAATATCAAAACAATATCACAATTTTTGACTGTCTTACGGCTCTTAACCCTCGCAGGGGGAACTGGATTGCTACCCTCCCCGGTTTTTCAGAATAACTCGCGTAGTTATTAACCGATTGCGATACAGTTGGCAGTACCCTACTCTTTAACAATTTGACACATTTAACACACAAATTTGATACTCCGAAAATTCATGTTTTTACCCCCCATGGCCCTAGGACTTTGACTTGTTTCTCTAGGTTATGTTAGGAGCAAATGGCGTCCCGTAGTATCAGGGGCGGATCCAGGGGGAAACGCGGCTGGCAGCCCCCCTCAATGGAAATTGGCGCCCCTGCGCTGAAGGCGCAGGGGCACTAGTTTTTCGCCCCCAAACCCATGGAAGGCGTCCCCAAACCCATGGAGGGCGCCTTCAAACCCATGGAGGGCGCCCCGAACCCATGGTGGGCGCCCCCAAACCCATACAGGGCGCCCCAAACCAATGGAGGGCGCCACCAAACCCATGGAGGGCGCCCCCAAACCCATGGTGAGCGCCCCCAAACCCATGAGGGCACCCCAAAACCCATAGATGGCGCGCCCAAACCCATGGAGAGCGCCCCATTCCCGGAAAGTGCACCCCGATGCCCAAAAAGCATTCAAACTTCAGAACTTCGGAAGGGCGCCCTCAAAACTCGGAAGCGCGCCCTTGAACGCTATTAGGCAATTACACCAAATCTGAGGAGGGCGCCCCCAATCAAAAACCATATAGGGCGCCCCCAAACCCATGAAGGGTGCCCCCAATCCCATGAAGGGCGCTCCTAATTCCGGAGAGGGAGCCCCGATGCCCAAAAAGCACCCCATACTTTGAAAGGGTGCCCCGAAACTCGGAACGCGCTTGACCGGGGGCAAATATTGCCCCCCTGTCGTTTATTGTCGATAACTCACAAACCATTCAATATATCAACATGAAACTTTCAGTACCTTCCTGAACATCAGTTTTACATCGGTTGGAAACATTTGGAAATGTTTCAATTTTTGGGGGTTAGATATACACTGTTTTGTGACGTCACGTTTCTTGAATTTTGCGACAAAATCACTCAAGTTTTAAGCAGCTGCAAAATGGTCATATTTTATGATAAACTAAAGCCCGAAGAAGGGAAAGTTAGAAAATTACATGTAGCATAAAAATGCTATCTCAAAATTTCAAAAGTTTTGATTTTTACCCAATTTTTTTTTTATTTTTTTTATTTTTTTACCCATTTTTTGTGCTTTTTGTGTCACATCAAAAAACGGGATAAATGTGAAAGAGTGGTGTTCAAGCAGCATGCAAACCAAATTTCAAAAGAATATCACCATTTTTGACTTTGTGATAGCCTTTCAAGGACAACAAACTATGCTCGAATTTAGTAATAAAATCGCAAAAACTTTGAAAAGCTGTGAAAAGGGAGAACTTAAAAGATAAACTGCAAGAAAACATATTCAGACAGACATATAAATCTTTTAAAACAAAAACAAAATCTGAAAAAATTGACATTATTATTTGCATTTTATTTTTTGTAAAAATATTAAAAACTAGATATTTATGTTTGAAAAAATGTTACAACAATATAAAAGCCAAGTTTCAAATAAAGAGCACAATTTTTACTAAGAAGTCTAAGAATAGTAAATGATGACGTATTTTTTAATTCCTTTTCTTGCTTATTTTGACAAGATAAGGACAAATAAATGCCAGCAATGTTTTTCTGAGATTAAACTGGTCTAAAACATGCCTTTTTTGTTAATATTTATAAATTAAACATTTGACCTCATTTGACCTGAATTTAACCTCAGCTTGACACTTACTTCATTTAAATGAGTTCCGATGGTGCTTTGATTATCACTATCGATTTATACGGATAAAACAGACCATAAAACATGTGTCACATGACTTCCAAAATCAGTTTCGGATAGTGACCTTTTGTGACCTGATATTGACCTTGAACTTTGCCAGAATTCATTTTTTTGCTCATGCGGATGTGTAATCATAACCTTTGGGGGGCAATTTGGGTGATCATGGTTGCAATCAAAGGCTCTGGATTTGGAAAGTATGTTCATAACTCAAATGTCCTCGATTTTGCCTTGACCCCGACCTTGACCTGATATGCGACCTTGATTTTAAAAAAAATCGAGTATGGCTTGATATGCGTCTAGATGAGAGCTTTCGAAACCGCCTTGCGAGTCTCGCTAGAATGAAGGGTTCCGGAGATAACGAGGGGGCAATATTTGCCTCCCGGTCAATGGCGTTCGGATAAGACCCCGGTGAAGCGCGGGTTAAACACGATGAGGTGCAACCCGAATCTAAACAGGGCGCCCCCAAAACTCATTAAGGGTGCTTTCAAAACCACGGAGGGTGCCCCATATCAGAGCATTGTAAAAAGGTTTAGGTGTGTTACAATATTTAGTTATTTTTTTGCGCGACACTGCAATTTTTCCATAACCTTGCCGCACCTCATGACCAATGGCCATGGCCACTAATTGATCTAGGGAGGAAACTCCCTTTCCACAGGAACATTGGGGGAATTTAATAGAAGTATGCCCCCCGCGCGTTCCTGCAGTGGCGGTAAAAAGTGATAGTTAGCCTGCGCCCTGCTGGGCGGGGGAGGAATCTGTCCCTCCCGGATTGGCTAATTAACCGTTTGAATCAGTTTGAACAAACAATGAGCACTATACAAAATATATCGAAGGGAAACTTTAAGTATCTTATGCTGCATCAATTCCACTTCATATAATATCTGTATGAAATCGATATAGATAGGGTGGATCCATGGGGCAAAAGGGGTCATGACCCCCCAAGCTCCTGAAATTAGCATTTGCCCCGCCTCCCCCTAAAAAATACGGTCAGACGAGCGGTCGGCCTCTGAAAATTTATTGTAAAAATTGTCTTTGCAGCAGTCAAAATCCAACTATCCACAATCAAAATGGAAAAATGTCGCGCCACTTCGCGGGATGACACCAAGTTTCGTAATTGCTTGTACAAATATTGAAAATGGAAAAATGAATTGCATTAAGTGTCTGGTAGAGGCTCTCCCTGGCGGTAATTGCTGGCCCCAGAGACCAATATACCGAGATGTGCAACCAGGAAAAGGGGTTACCTGAGGCTTGGTTCCACTCACGGTATGGTTGCAATATTATAATTTCATTTTTCACGACTTAAAATCAAAATTTTCACATCGCTTCGCGGCGTCATATCAGTGACCATCGTCATAACGAAACCATCGTCATCGTTTTCGGTTATTCGCAACGCTGAATTGAATGAATAGCATTTTAACCTTCTTATCCCTTACAAAGCCCACCTTATCCTCTACACCGCCTATATTTCTGGGATTTTTCAGGTAAACCCGTAAAAAAATCACGCCTGGTTGCGGAGCTAAATAACATGTACATATAATATAACAAGAAAATCCACATTTAAAATGTTGAAGGGTTTAAATACACGCAGAAAGTGGGAGTATATATTGTTCGTCATTTTAACCGACTACCCATTTACAAATTACCAGTGATGCCCCTATGTAAAGTTGAAGATGAGCTGATGACTCGCCTCCTACCCCTCCCCCCGGTCAACAACTTCCTCGCTGACGGCCTGCTATCGCTTCCCCCGCTAAACAACATTTTGGAAATATTCCACTGAATTTGGCCCCTTCCCCCAAAACCAACGTCTAGATGCACCCATGCACCTAGTGATATAGTACGTTGGGAATAATTACATTTAATTGGTGTCATTGCATGCCATTTTTGGTGTACAAACGATAAATGTTTGAAAAATCGTACAACATTGAGTTTGAATGTAAATTGCAAATTTAAATAGTCACAAGAACGGAAACTACATTTTCTTCAAAATGGCTATCTCAGATTTGCGTAATTTTTGTTTTAACCTCCAAAACTCAACAAAATTGTCTTTTTTCGGGAACAAAATACACAGCGCCCCCCTAAGGTGTCAAAAGAGGCACCCACTGGAGCTTCAGCCCCCTCAACAAAAATCCTGGATCCGCCACTGCGTAGTATCAATGCTTGTGCGAACTTGTGCAGTTTCCGAATTTTTGTTGTTCACGAGCATTAAGCATATGCACATTGCACAGGTGTTACCAGGTGACATTGATGGTTTCAACCGAGATCGTGACCTCCGATTACCCCAAATTACTTTTTGGCTTCTGGAAGTTTCTAGGACATTGTGAGACGCTGATTTGCAATATGGGATCCATCTTTTATCATTATATGTTCCACTGAGGTCATGCGCTTCCACAGGTCAACCGAAGTCACTGACCTAAGATGACATGACATGACCTTTTTGGATGTAGCAGTTTATAGGAAATTGCATGACACTGATTTCAAATTTGGTACCTAATAAGCATAAATAGATGGTTGTTAATGATTTTAGCTCGATCAGTATTCAATTTCTACAATTCGCTATTTTAAGACATCCGAGTCATTTACATGACCTTAGAGTAGAGTTCGACATGGCTGCACTTTGCCTTGGCCAAGCCGCCCCACAGCCATGGCACTACAGCCACAGCCAGCCACAGCCACTCCCAAATGTCAATGGCTTGCCGCTGGCCAGCCGTGAGGATTTTCGTAAATTAATATTATGTGTTTATTTTAAATCTGCTGTCATGACAACATGCCAAGGCTTCTTTTAACCATGATTGGTTTGATGAGATTGATGAGAACAAAAATATCCAGGTAGACCATGCAGCCACAGCCGTAGCCATAGCCATGATCTAGAGATTTTCCAGTCCGTCCCACCCCATTAGCCGTGGGGTTTGGCCAGCCATGGGGATAGCCACCCCATGTAGACCTCTACCTTAGAGGTCACCTAATGACCCAATAACTTAACATCGGGGGTCAATAGCTTTCTCTGGTCGCAAGCAACACGCTCGTTTTAAATCGAAGCTCTAGCTCAATTAAGGGCGAAACACCAGAATAATCGTCCCCCCCACCCTCTTGCCTGTGGAGGCGGTCCGCCGGCGATCGGAACGCTGCATCGGGTGTGGGCTTAAAAGAAGTGTGCCTACTCTTTTAGAATGTCAATATATTTCTCTTACGGTAAGAACTAATGGTTTGAATTATTGAATACTATCAAGATTCACGCTCTGGAGCACCTTTAGTTGAATTTTTACTACATTCTGTTTTGCAAATTTTGGTTGATATCCAAACTCACCACCTGATAAACAGGTAAATAAGAGTATCTGGAATGGCGTCACCTAGACATTAACCCAATACGAACAATGTAAAATAGAAAACCGAGGCTCTGGTCGGCAGCTATCAGCAGTCGGACAACGCACAGCTTCGTTTTCTATTGGCCAGCGCTAAACGATATGTGCTAGCCAGTGTAATGTTTTGGCAGTGGTTCTGAGTAGGCGAGACGCTCTCTGGAGCCCTACCAACATTTTGTTATACTTCCAAAGGTGATCTTGTAATACCTTAGAAATATATAGACCCTAGAGTGAGTTTGGGAAATGAAAGTATGGATACATATCAGAGAGCAGTATGTTCTTATAGGCCAGTGTAACAACTCATCATGAAAGATGCTAGTAGGTACTCCCATTTAAAGATTAAACTCTCATGTTATATACGTATTTTCTGAAACACTTATTGATTGATTATGGATACACGGTTCAGATAAATGTTACATACTTATGTGCATTGTAATGCAATATAAGTACATCTTTGTCGAAATTTCATGGAAATCATCCAATTCATTTTTAAAGAAATAAGTCGAGAATGCACTAAATAGATGGCCGGTAGGCCAAGCTTAGCTGTCGATTTCAATGCACTTTTTCTAATCATTTTTGATTGTTCATATAAGTTTGGTACCTATTCGCAAAATATAGAATGCATGAAATATATTATATGCCTTCAAGATAAACAACATTGTGTAGGCAGGTTAATTTTAGCTCAGACAGTGAATTCGTTACCAAGCACTTGTGAGTGCCGATCGCATATAAGCGTAGAACGCTTATAAACTTTAACTTGAAATATCTTTTGGTATAAATGCTTACATGCAAAATGTGATCAGCTTTCAATACATGTTTTAGTCTCGTCTGTCCATTTCAAGTCATAACTCCATTTTTGTGAAACAAGGTTATATGTTCCCTTTCAAGATTTAAATACCTATAACAATGACATGAAATAAAATTTCTTCAGTGACAAAATTTCACTATTGAGTACATATTTTTTTTAACAAATTTTGTCGAAATTGAGGTTTAGAGAGGTTACCAATGGCAAACTATTAACTTTATATTATAAAAAGCCAATTCCGTAATACAAAAATAAGCAAATTGCTACACACACGGTTGGAAGGCTAATCGCAATGACAATGGCCAATGGCATAGCCCATTTCATTTAAGACTTTTACCTAGATCTAATATTCTTCTGACCATGCCAGGACGCAGAGTTTTAAACATCGAAATATAAGACTAAAAAATAAATGAAGTCAGCAGAAAGCGTGTTGTATGATCTGTAAATATACCCTCCACTCCTTGCGTCCCTGCCACCGTTGTCACTCAGCGTACCGTGAGCTGGGAGCTGGTCGTGTCGCTCGCCTTGCTTCCTCCGGGCCGCGTGCGGCGACCTGAGCCACCATGGCCTGGTCGACAGACAAGCACCACTCACTCACGTCCCGGCTCACTCCAGCCGGGCAGCTCAACACTGACGGTCAAACCGACGCCGTCGGCCGCCGCGCCGCCGCCGCCGCCACCGCGCCGCCGCCGCCGCCGCCGCCCGCCGCCGCCCGCCCGCCGCCGCCGCGCCGCCGCGCCGCCGCCGCGCCGCGCCGCCACCGCGACCCTATGATGACCGCACGGTAACGTGGCCAATGAAACAGAGCCGAGCGCGGCGCGGCTGGCAGCGGCGCCACGCGCGCAACACGCCGGACAATACAGCTCGCTTGGAACGCACATCCCTTATTCAGCCGGCAAGGTCACGGCAGCCCCGCCGCGCATCGTCACGGCTGTTTTTATCGGTCTCCAATGGTGGTGTGGGCGCGGGCCACTCATTTAATTTCTAGTTTCTGGCTAAACATGCATACAAAGTCTTGAGCTCTTTAAGGGTCTAGATAATACAATAAATATAATATATAATATAATAAATAATAATGAAACAAAAAAATATAATTCACCTTCAACATGAGGTTTTGAGCTGATATAGCAGACTTGTAGAGCAGATAAAAATGGTCTTTGTCTGAAGAATAAACTCGCTACGTTAAGAAGTTTCGACACAGGACCCCTTTTAGAAGACAAAGTTTTATTTTTTCCGAAACTTCGGCGATAGTAGTAGCTTCAAGTAACTTCTAACTAAACCAAGTAATTTTAAGTGACTTCAACACAGGTGTAGTTGGCTCATTTTAAAAGAAGTTTCGGGGCGGTTTCGGGTCATGGGGCAGTCTTTCGTGCCCCGAAACTACTTCTAAAAGAGGCCCAGTAGTCCTGTGTCGAAACTACTTATAGCAGCGAGGTTATTATTTCACCACAACCCATTTTCGATCTGCTCTACAAATCTGCTATAGCAGTTCAAAACCCATAAGGGTGAACTATTCCTTTTAATGTGAAAGCATTCGATAATATTTTGAATTGATGGGTATTAGTGATTTTTGCAAGGATCACAATTGCTTTAATGTTTTATAGATGTTTCAACTTTAACATGGAGCTTAAGCGTAAGTGCCGATTCATTTTTGACAGAATATTGGTGAGTTAGTTATATCGTTCCATGTGGCTGGATCGGGATGTTGTGCAGACGGTCAGCTCATCGAAGCATCATGAAGCTTTGGAAGCTTTACCTTTACATGAAAGGTTAAGTGAAAGAACATCTATCTACACGTACACCGTTTGTTTAATGCATTAGATTGCAGATATTTTTCTATCGAGAAATAATGTTGCACGTCGCCGAGGCTTTGTTAAGATCGTATGCCGCGGTGTCTACTCAGTACTCACTCTGGCTGCAGAGGAGAGCAACACAAAATATGCAGTAGGAAAAAAAACAGACAGACGCTAATTGTTCAAATAACTCAATGAATTAGCGATATACACCCTAGCATATATAATGATCTGCATTCAGAACACTTGTTCTCCAAAGCTCGATATACAGCGAATGTTTACATTTGTCTGAATCTGATGCAAAGAAATGACCTAAATCATGTCGCCTTCGTGGGAAGAGAAGGTTATTGCATATATGAAAGCACACGTAGAACAGTAACCAATATCCGCAAAGGAAGTATGTATGTATGTATTGTATGCATTGGATCAAAACAACCACAGGCCATGAGCCCAGTTACGGCTGCAGTCACACGTGTGGATGGATCAGGAATCAGGAAGTGTGGATCGTGTCGCAAATGTGTATCAGTACTGCCTGCAGAGGTGCAGATATCGCACCCGATGCCTGTAATGTGTGGTGGTACTGCCTGTAGAGGTGCAGATATCGCGCCCGGTGCCTGTATCGGTAGACTGTGCCGCTGTATAGAACTATGTGGCGGCACAGCATCACTTTCCTGTATCTGTTTCCAGTGCCTGTCAGGGGCGGCGCCACGGATTTTATCCAGCGGGGGCAAAATTATCTTGGTTGCCAGGTATCACCACATTTAGGATAAAGATTTTAACCCCTGAAATCGGATCGGTTTTCGGAGAGTGTTTACTGTTTACTGTGTGTTAGGTGTCCGCAACTTTTCATCTCTTTGAACTTTTTGAAAAATGCAAATGCCCACCCTTGTCGTTACAAAGTTTTTGTTTTGCATCACTGCAACTGGAACGCACTGTAAAACATTAATTATTACAAAATATATATCTTCTAGTAGGGACTTCATGTAGTAATCATCTACGGACTACATTAATTATTATTATATTCAGAAATATCACGTAGTGCCTTAGCAAGGAGCATATATAATATATATATAATAGCTTTTTGATCGATCTTTTTTTTAATTACCTATTTCAAGGTGAAGGTCGATCAAAAAGTTTACATATATACAATAATTATTGTTCGTTTTAACTGATTTTGTTAGCGTTGCAATAACTATAATGATTTTGCGCACTTAGTTGTGTTAATAACTTCATTCTAGCCGTTTTGCCGATGGATTTTTGTGCTGTGAGGATAGCAATTTTAAGGGTATAATTTTTTGATGTTTTGGTAACCAAGCTTCAGGATAAACTTTTGAATGCGATTTTTTTGTTAAATGTTCCCAAGGGATGCATTTTTAGCCCAAAATTGCATGTTAAAGTTCATCCTGAAGCTTGTTTAACAAAAACTCAAAAAATGATATCATAGTAAGAATATTATCCTCACTGCGCATAACAAATCCATCTTGTAAACGACTATAATAGTGTGTAATTTTTCAAGCCTGGGTGTAACAGCCAGATTTGTAGCAAAAGATTAGTGTCCTTATCGGTTAAAAATATCGCAGAACGCTTTCAGTACCTCATTCAGGAACGATAATGGCCTGTTAATTTGTATTTCTCCGCAAAATGATCTTATGCACTTGTGTGGTGTAAAAATAATAACAAGCTATGCTGAAAATGAAACGACAGCTCTCCATAATTTGAAGTAAAATTATTGGGGAAATGGATAAAAAATGTGCTGCGAATACTTGGTGATACCAAAACAATCTGTAGTGCCTTTGCTCCTTTCGTTTTTGCGTTAATTTATAATTTCGTGTTGAGCAGTCTGTGTTGACGAAAACACAAATCAAATGCACCAAGATACCAACATTCTCCCCCCCCAATGTCCTGAAACCATGATTTGGCCCCATAAAGGTCGGACGTAAAAGTTGCTGACTGGGTTGACGACAGGCTTTACCCTCCCGCCTTCTCAGTCAATAACGTCTCGCGACCGAATGATGGTCTGCTTATCCCCCCTCAACCCCGGTCATCATTTTTCGCTGACGGCTAGCGGCCCGCTACTCCCCTCGCTCAACTTACAAAAAAATGCACCATTAGATTTGTCTTCCCCCTCCACTAAAAACACGGCTAGAAGATCGTCCAGTGGATACCAGACGTGTCATACTGGTCATACTGGTCATACTGAATATACCATAGCGATAAGTTGACATTTTCCGTCTTATTAACGTTAAAGAAGTACAATAAGTACAATCACTTGGAGAGTGTCTTATTTTATTGTCATTACTAGACACTTGGCAGCAGAGTATATACTTGGCAGTTCGTTTGGCAGTTTGTGTTCACCAGTAATCAAATTCCAGCGGGGGCAAAAACATAGTTTTGCCCCCGCTGCTTCTCCACAGCGGGGCAAGCTGCCCCCGCTGCCCCCCGCGGTGCGCCGCCCATGGTCCCCTGTAACTTTCCTGTACAAGCCCCAAGAGGGCCTGTACAGGAAACGGTTCACCTTAAGGAATAGTGCCACCCTCGGGAGATTTTCTAAAAAGCAGCTTAAATTGAATGCTGGGAAATTAAATAATCATGTATGCTCTTGCTCAAACTTGCCCTAAAGCAATGTATCGGCAAAACATTTTTTTTTCGACTCCATATTGTTGGTCCTGATTGTCTGAGCACAAATACCTCCATTTTTGTTTGGCAAACAGCTGCGGATCCAGAACGGGAGTTTGGGGAGGGGGATTCCAAAGTCTCTCACAATTATGAAAACATTTAGGATTTCGCTTGCTTATGCATTGGTAGCTGATTTAAAGCAAACTATCCATTGTAAAAGTTGCTTAGATTTCCTTTTATATCATGAAATGTGTCATTTTTTGCCGATTTCAGACTGGGGGGGGGTGGACAATTGCCCATTTTTCCCAGCCGTAGATCCACCACTCAGGGCACAGCATCTGCAGTGAGTTTCGGTCAATGTCTCGTTAGGTACCTTGAAAGCTTGTCAAAAATCCTTTTGAAACTATTTCGGTCATTTTTTGACTTGGGTTAATATTACGGTCACCAGAGGTCATACGAGATCAGATTTTCCAGTTTTAGGACTTCGCTCCAGAAACCCCAATGGGTAGGCTGTCCCGCTGTATAGAGCTGTGTGGCGGCACAGCATCCACTGACTGGTGAGAAAGCTTCACCGACTGGACGACAAGGCTCCAGAAATGTCCCTGTCGCAGCGGGGTGCCAGGAGTGGCACATTGTTTGGCTAACCTTTAGATATCACCGTTGATTTATGTCTTGCAGCCGATAACAGTTATCATTCATGTAAAAGACCTGCTTCCAGTCGTTGTTCGCTGCGCCCGGTTTATGTCCTTCAAATTGCGCGTCTCTTCTTGCTCGTACTTCTTGCGTCTCGTTCAGGCACAGGGACGTAGCCAGGGGAGGGGGCACGGGGCCATGCCCCTCCAGAGAAAACCACTTTACACTAGACACAATGCAATTCTGCTGACAACCCGATCCGACCCCCTCTAAACATCTGGCTGAGGAGCGAAATTTAATTTTACCACTGACGTGGCCTCTCCCTGAGAAAAATCCTGTATCAGGCTACGTGCCTGTTCAGACTTTTGTGTTCTTACGCGCTGAATGCCTGCATAGCTAGACCGTACCGCAGTATAGGGCTGTGTTGAGATGCAGCCAACTACCTTGCGTGCGATGCAGGCCGATGCTTGTGTATGTATGTACAGCCGGTCTATTATGTATATTCCCTTTTTCAGTTTCTAAAACTCATCTAATTTCAATTCTGTGTACGTACATGAATGACTGATTTAAGGAAACATGTTGTACCTACCTAGGTAGGAACTACATATTTCCTTGTATCAGTCCTTCATGTACACATAAGTGAAATTAGATGAGTTTTAGAAACTCAAAAAGGGAAGATACATAATAAGCCGGCTGTACGTAAGGACTGTGCTAGTGCTATGGCTTGTTACGTAACTTTAATCAATACACTGAACAGTAAACATCCTTCGATGCAAATCACCGGCCGTTCAGCCTTTGCCTGGATTTGGCACAATCCAAATAAAACCAAGGAGAGCTTCGTGTGTTGTCTATAAAATATTCAGACCGTCCTTTGTTTTCTTCTGTGAACAGGTAAATACGCTGACAATCGGGACCTTCATACGGTCTCTAAAATAATCATACTCGGCTGTAAATTTATGCCAGGGTTATTGTATTGCCTTATTTTGCGATATCCAAAGAGCTCGCGAAAATTTTCAATAAAATTCAAACGTTTTTAAATTTAGATAGTGCATTCTTGTAACCGTTTTCTGAAGTTCAAAGAATTCAACAAGTCGCACGACACACTGGGCTCTAACAACCTTTTTAATCCCTCACCGATGAAACATCATCACCATGGGATAAGTCAGAGAGATCAAAATTAAAAAGTTTATTTTGTGTAAAACATTCATCCAACTGCTCACAACTAGCAACACGTACACGGCGCGCGCGCACACACACACACACACACACACACTATAGCCTCAATCAGGCACGAGCCTACGTCGCTGTACGAGGTGCAAAAACTACTGAGATTTCCTGCCGGAGAAAATGCAAGGAACGTTTCCAAGCTGGAAGCTGACAACGGTGGGGACATCCATCAAGTCATCGTCTATTCACGTATTGCCGTTTGCTAAGACACATTGAGCAGCACCTGGACTCTGTCTCGGCGCCAGACTACAGCGCAGCATGAAGTCGGTGTTAAACCACACAGCCTTCACACGCTGCCCGTTCATTGCTGCTGCTGCTGGAGAAAGGCAGGCTAGGCTATCATATTGGTTAGAATGGAGATCCTCAATGATATGGACACTAATCTCATGCAGGACTTCTTCTTAGTAGGATATACAGGTTTACCGTACCTACATCATAACGATCAATGTATGAAACAGTGCGAAACCCAGCAAATATGGCACATAATAAATTTACTATGACACATTTAAGTAATGCATCGAATTCAGAATCGATGCTACTGCTAATATACCGTTGATATGTAAACAAGATAACACAAACTGCCACTGCTTCGATGCCATCGAAATTTGGTGTTAAAATCAGCCCTGGAACTGAAACACAATCAGGGCAACACAACAACCTATGCGTAACGAAAACAAAATGGTAAGCATGAACATATGCTTTTGTGTCGGCACATTATGAGAATCAAAATAAATATTTCTGTCAGACGCATCAAATTCAGGTTATAAGATTGAATGAAGCATCAATTTCCCAGAGCGCTTCATGGCGTGATCTGTATCCTTTAAACTGGCCATATAAGCATCTTTTACAGAACGTGCTTCTCAAAGGCAAATCGCGAGTGGTTACATCACAAGGCCATTTTGACCCAAGCAACATGTACGTCGGCACTTGGCTACAGATGCACATCACAATCAGGGTTCACGCACCCCAAAAGTCTAGTCACAAATGACCTTGCCTGTTACCCGCGGCGCATTGCGCCCGGGGGATGACCGAGACTTTGAGCATGACGTTGAAAAACTACAACCGGTACCACAATATTGCACAGTCGCGGGTAAGCTCGTCGGACCTATGACTCAGTCGGTACACGCGGGGCAGACACGTCTCGATGCAGTCAGGAGCCGGCGACTAGGCAACTCACAGCGAGATGGTCTGTGTTCGTATCACGCTCAGGTGTGCCTGCGATGCTCGTGTGCGGAACACATCACCGTGCATAGAGCGCGGAGAGAGGGGCTGGCAGTGCTACTCCGCGGGGCAGACCACTGGGCAGTTCAGCAGGCTAGCTACCCGCTCCCGCACCCCACCCAAATCATCAGTCAGGGCTCACCATCCCAATCAGTTCGACCACGAATGGCCGGGCCTGCTACCCGTGGCGCATTCCGTGGCGCATTCTACACGGGGATGATGATGATTTGGGGGCCTGAGGCTGCTGCTTAGGGGCGCCGTAACTGCAGCAGTTACATGGCGTTCACTCAGGGCCGCCCCGCCACAGACAGCCTCGAGCGTCGTCGGGCGCCGTCGCTCCCTCACTCCCGCTCCACCCCCGAACAAGCTAGGGCGGCGGCATCCAGACACAGATCTGCCTCACGCCTCACCCGTACAGCCTAGGGAGGCGTCCCGGCGCTGTTACAAGATCTCCTTGCTGGCCAGCTGCTCGAGCCAGCCGCCGGCATGTCGGACGATGCGCAGCACGAACGCGTGCGAGCAGAGCATACCGAAGCCTGCCACCAGGAACGAGGCGGCCTCGAACATCACCTTGGGCGCGAAGATCTTCCAGACCATGAGATGACGGCGGAGCACGGCGGCCGCCATACAGCACAGGATCAGCTGTAACGGCACAACATCAGTGGTACAGCTGGTGACACTACCTTGCTATAGCAGGACAAAGGTGTTACAGTGATACGGCCGGTACAGCGAGACAGCTGGAGTAAACGACGGCATGGATGTTTCATGTATGACAAGAACAGTGTTGTTCTGGTATCTTACCCCTCAATAAGGGAGAGGGTGGACGAGTTGATTTTGAGCGTATGTCCCAGATACAAGAAAGGGAAAAAGTGGAAGCTTTTATCTTAACACCGCGCACACGTAGCGGTAATCGGTGCACCTTCGCCGTGCGAAGGGGTGGAGGAGGAGGGGAAGGAGGGGGGCTCAACGCCGAAAAACCATAATAAAATACGTTTGAAGCTTGTCAAAAATCCTAATTTGAAACTATTCAGGTCATTTTTTGAACGTCGGTTAAATATTGACGGTCACCGAGGTCATTAAACGAGATCAGATTTTCCAGTTTTAGGACTGTCCGCTCCAGAAACCCAAGTTATTTTCGAGAACTATGGCATAGAAAGAAACAAAAAAGAAAACAAAACAAAACAACAATAGAAAGCTCTTTGAAAAATGCAATCGCCGAGTGTCCTCAAATGTTTTGCTCAGGTCAATTAGTATTAGGCTCTAAGGTCATCAAAGTCAAAAAGGAACTATTTTTGTCAAAAAACTGTTAAAAACAAAAAACACATAAATAATCAAAGAATGGAAGCAATAACTTTACGCCATCCTGATTTGTTCTCGTCCAAACCGTTATCGAATCAATTCATTTTGAGCAGGTATAGGTCAACTGAGAAATGTCAAGTGGACCAAGATAGGTCATGCTACATATGAAGCGAGACGGTATCTCGAACGAGACGAACACCATTTTTGCCGGTTCTCACGTTCCTCTATCTCTTACATTCTGTCGAGAAGTGATTGACAACGTGTTTGGTTGACCTCTCCGAAAAAATGCTATCATCTAGACCCTGTAGGGCTAACACTGAAACAAACATTGCCCTGATTCATCGAGAATTAGGCCTACTGAATAACATGATAGCAGAAGAATACGAAACTGAATAGCATGCAGTCGCAATCCTGTTAAATAAGAGCAAATAAATAAATAATATATACAACAATATTGCAACATTATATGAAAAAAAAAGAAAAAAAAAAAAAAAAAAAAAAAAAAAAAAAAAAAAAAAAAAAAAAAAAAAAAAGAAATAAAAAAAAAAAAAAAAAAAAAAAAAAAAAAAAAAAAAAAAAAAAGAGAATCAACCAGAATATAGAAAAATCAAATACACATAAAAAAAAAAAAAAATTAAGAGATCAAAACTGGAAATATAAACAAATACCGAGACAATAACAATATAGATATAAATCTAAACACATATATAATACCAGATTAAAAGAATGATTGAAAAACCGACAGATCAAAATAATACATGATGGAACTGTAGAGATAAAACACCGAAAACTATATTTGGAAAAGCAGAAGAGAATACACAGTAAGACCTGCCATCTGAGATGAGAACGTTCAATATTATCACTACATTAGGTAAAATAGAATGACACACAAGAACACATGATGACCGAATAAACCGCAGCCGCTGCGCAGCCTCTGCCAATTTTACAGCATATCCTCCGAAAAACCTTAAGAGAGAGGGAAAGGGAGGCCCTAAGCCGACCACCCAGAGCATGGCAGCCGGATAATTGAATTGAATTAATTAGGAAAGGATAATATAAAAGGAGCAGCGATCACCAGAGCAAAGGTCACCATTGCAGCTGCCATAAACAAAGAATGCGCAGATATAACAGAATTAACTAGGAAACTCAAAGTAAGTGGACACCACTGACATCACTATAATTATATAGACATAAGATATGCAACATGAAGATAAGGATAAGATCACCACATAATCAATCCATAATGCGGACAAGAGATTGCAACATCCCATTAAGAGTATATATAAGTCATACGCCTTAACCTCGCCCTACGGGGAAAAGGTGACACAGGAATCCCAAACATGAGAGATAGTAAATAGATAAATAACATATTAATAATAAACAAATCTAATACATAGAAACATATTCAAAAACAATGAGGAATTTTAAACAAACCAAATATAATATTCCATAAAATTTGAATAGAATATACGACCAATGAAGAATAACGTTCTATGAACCTTATTCACCGTTAAAGTAAATGCCAGACCCACAAAGGAGATCATTGAACATTGAACAATAAAGTCAACCCGTTACTCAAAAATGAGGAATGAATACCTTTTGTTTCTCTTAATAGACAGGACACACGTATGACCAAATTTACCAAGAGATGATATATCTCTATACTGTCTCCGTTCGAGAGAAATACAAAGAACCACAAAAGAAACTGTGACCTATATGTAGACTGTCACATGAAAAAACAACACAAGCAAATATAATAACATAATAATAAGAGTAGAAATAATAATAATTCCAAAAAAAAATGACTAAAGCCAAAAAAGGTCATTTACATGGCCCGACTAAAGACGATATAATCATGCCAGATTGCAGTACCAGCGACAACATTTTTAGCACGCCAAACAAAATCAATTTATCATCATAAACATTAAAGAAATAATAATGAGAGGAACAGAAAGCAGCATATATATATATAAACAGATAAAATTAATTATTAGTCAATATACAACTATGACTAAACCTAAGATCGCAAATGAGCAATAAAAATTCATACTCATAGACAAGAACAACACACAGTCCACATTGCTCACACAGCAAATTGAACATCAAACATGAAATACATAGGTATGGAAGTTAAACACAGACACCACATAGCAGGGGTAGAGGATATAAGCTATCCTCGAAAAACCTTAGGAGAGGGGAGGGGGCCTAAGCGCCCCCGGCATGGCGCCGGTTAATTGATTGATTATTGGGGTTTTAGGGCGCGTCGACAGCAAAGGTCACATTGCGCCCATAACAGAGTGGCGCCGGTTAAGCGTTCCTAGGAACTCAAGTAAGTGGACCGACCACTGACATCACTTATTTAGCATAAGGATGCACTGAAGTAAGTTGTCGCCAACATCAATCCAGTAATGGCAGGACAAGTTGCATCCATAGGTTTATTGTCCATACGCCTTAACCCTCGCCCTACGGGGGGTGACACAGGTCCCCTGAGGTTGTTATATAATTACTTTTTACACATCTTGCTGACATTTTCAGTAGCTGGGTTTACAACAATTATAAGTATCCATAAAAATTTGAATAGTATACGACTATTAGATCGTGATCTATGACCTTTTCGTAAAGATAATGCCAGACCCCAAAGGGTCATTGACCTGACATTAAAGGTCACCCGTTACTCAAATTGGGATGATACCTTTGTATTCTCCTTATGACAGGCAACACGTTACCATTTACGGTGTTTCTCTATCTGTCTCCGTTCGGAAGAAATACAAGAGCCCTGTACATGTGCTATTGTGCTGTCATGAAAAACACAAAGCAATTATCATATATGGTGATGATTTCCGTGAACTAAGAGCCAAGAGGTCATTTACTGGCCCAGACCTAAAAGACGATATATTGCCAGATTGCTAGTACAGCGACCAACATTTTGACGCCAAAAAATCATTTTATCATCATAACTTTGGTAGGTAATGAGGAAGGACAGAGCAGCTATTTTTAAACGTAATCTATTTTGTCATTCACTTGACCTGAAACCTAAGAATCGCATACTGCTAAATTCCTCTCATGACATTGGTTTTTCAAAACCAGTTTCGCATTACTTACCGCATATGCCCTCAATGATGCTTGGTTTATGGAAAGTTAACACACCCGCGCACACTGAGAGCCACCGGGGGGGTTGCGATTTACGCCCCCCTAGCCCCGTTTCTTCAAAGGAAGTAGCAAGGAAAAAAACGGCGGCGCAGCAGCGCCGCCAAAATTTCGTCACGCTGTTTGGATCACATTATCCCACACTTTGGAAAAAGTTTTGACTTTGAGGTCATATCAGGTCAGCGTCACCAAGTCCTTGCTCAAAAGTAGACCTCAAACCTTCAAAAATGTATTGCGTTCGTGCCAAAGACCACAGTCCTTTCTTTCCGGAATAGTTTTTGAAACTTGCAAGGATTCATAAATATATATCGTAACCAATACTAATTCAGTTTATCTCGAGGATTTCGTATCGAGGTGACCAAAGGTCAGTTCAATTCTGACCACCCCATATATAATGAATGGGAAAATAAACAAATGCCTTCCGCTTTCATAAAATATGCATGATCAGGCTAATTCTTTCGCGAATCATGCTATTTTAACGCTCATTCTAAATGATCAAGGTGACCACTTAGATTGTCTTCCCACTAGTGATCTCTTACTATATTGTTCGATCTGAGGTATCATCCTCAGGATACCATCCACACACGCAAATACGATTATGCATAATACCACCTATTGGATAGAAAAACCGCACACTACGACACGATTAAGTCTGACACCAAAATCCATGTTTAGGTACTCAGTCAGCGCCCGCGCTTGAACACCCATCATAACAAATTGTACTCTTAACCCTGGGATCACCCCAAAATGCAACATGCCCTGCCGACACTGAGGTCAATTCTTGAAAGTTCTGACTTTCTACAAGCGTCATCCAGTACTATAAATTGTTTTCGAAAGCGACATCAAATGAGCCTACCAAACAAACGAAATGGCGGTCCATTCAAATAGTTCGCTACTCCACATCTTTATTTAGGTGACATGCACTATTCACCCGAAAACTTGTTTGCTAAAAAACAGTATGTTTTGACCTTTCATGACTCTTAATGGAAGCCTAAACTATTAGATAACCACATAGATCGAATTTAGAGGCGCACCATAATCCCCGATGCCGCAGAATTTGAGACTCGCCCTATCGTTCCGCTCTCCTTAATCGTCTTGCTCACCCTCAAGCCAATCATCACGTTCCCGAGCACTACAACAGAGGGGATTTCACGCAGATATATAGAGTCCTTTCCACAAGAGTCACTCAACACCAGACCAACAAGAGAACTATCTCGATTCCGTGTTAGTTGACACCACCCGTAGCGACCTACAATTAGATCGAACCATGTATCTCATTGAAAACACACTCGGAGAATACACTTCTCTTCGATAGACTTGCCCTCGAGAGCCTCAATCTAATCCCGCAGCGGTTTTCACGCCCGTGTTCGCTTACGCCCTTGCGATCCCTATCTTTATGCGAGATTACTCACGCGCGGCGGGGCCAGCAAATCACCCCCCTGCAGTTCGAGTGCGTATATTCGGCTCAAACGCGAACGCCCCTAGACAGTGCCGCGGTAATACACAGGACGCGAGGGGCCCTGTCCGGCCCCTCCTCGCCTAGGCCGCGCGAAAGATGGAGAAAATGTCCCCACGCATAGACAAGAGCGAAACGGGCTTAGAAATCCAACATATTTATTTCGCTATTGCGGAGGAGCATGGTGAGATCACACCCGAACCTTGAACAGCGACCAGCACACTTATAGACACCACAAGATAACATAATCCCAACTCGATAACACTCGAACATATATGATACCATGAACTGACGGCAAACAATAATACTAAATGCGTAATTGCATCTCAGACATGCACTGCAGTGTCAAAGCACTAAACCACACTAGCTTAGCCTATAGCATCACCAATGCTTGCGCAAAAGACAAGGCAATCACTTCAACCCATGCCGTAAAGAGCATCGTAGGCGTTCGCGCCGAACACCCAGACATGCAGGTGGGGGGGCGCGACGGGTGCATTCTCCGCCCACCAGAGATCTCCCCAAAACTAGCACGTAGCGACAGAACGCGAACAACGGCACTCACGAAACTAGCCTCTAGGCAGCATCGAGAAAGCCTACCATTTCCCACTCCGTTTATCCCTTGGATCTAAGCCGTCACCAAACCCTTCAACGATTCACAGTCTACCAAGTGGCTCACCCAGTCAGAGTTTTCCGGGTTTTAGCACATCTTTTTTAGGACTCTTCCAGAAACACCCCCATCTTCATCGTCACGGAAACTATGATAGCCAGCGCAACCAAATCGACCTCTAGAATTGAGGCCGATTTCTAATCCGACTAGCTATTGAAATTTGCAATCGCACCCAGGTCCTCCACAAAAATGAGCATCAGACATCAATAGTTTAGGCAGCCTCAGAATTATGTGTCATGACAGAAAGTATCAAACAACAATACACTGCCTATTCTAGCCAAACAGCTTTCTTCGATTGACATAAGCAACTCATCACCTAAGCAAAAGATACGAGAAAATTATTCCTCATTTTGAGCGCATCACGTAGTTTGTACTCATGATGCGCACCTCTGAATCCATATACCACGGACCGGACCTGGTAAGAGTCCAATTTCAAAGATTGACACTCAAGGATCAAGATCATTTGGCCTGACCCCAGCGTAGATCATCGTTGCAATATATGATTGGCAAACGCCGGCCACGAGACGAACACATTGGTGTCAACTAATCAATCTATCTCTTATTATATCTGTATTGAGTTATTCAACATTGCTGATGACCTCAGATGAACCTCGAGATGACCTTGGTAGAAATCACCTGAGCAACAAACAAACCATGACCACTCATTTAGACATCCAGCTACAAACCTAACATGATTTTCTGATAGACATTAGCCAAACCCAATGCATATCATTTCTGACCAGGTGAAGCATCTGATTCTATTTGTTCCCATTCACTTATATGCGCCGAAGAGTCAAGACAACTTGACTCCTTGGAACTTTGGTCCACGATTACGAAAACACAGAGATATAACGAACTTTGTAGGTTACCCACACCCAAACTTCTCACCACCAACACATTTTCTACTTAACAAGATAATTCAATAAAAATCCCTAGCAAGTATTCAAACTTTCGATTCAACACCCACCGCGACAAAATCATTCAACCCTACACAAAAACCAACAACTCCCACAACAACCCGAACAACCATTCTCATTATTTTCCAACCCCCTCCAAACCACCCTACCTCCACCCACCGTTTCCCACACCACCCACAAAAACACTAACAACAACACCACTATACATTCAAAAAACATACCACCCACCTCAACTACAAACACAACAATAATTTCCATTTCAATCCCACAAACACTTTCCAATTACCCACCCTATATAATTTACCCCGAATAACACTCAACCTAAATAAACACCCAAATTCACCCCCTCCACCACTTACACCCCACTAACCAAATCCATCCCAACTAGGAAATACCAATCCCATCCATTCCCGTGTATACGATTATAGACCTCAAACATCTAAATTTTTTTTCCTAAAACAATTAAAACACTCTTTCTATCCCAAACACCCCACTCACAACATGAAACCACCACACCACACAAACACACATTATCCATTACCACCCTAACTAGCTACCCATTCTAAACCACCACCCACCCATCGAAACTACATACTCATCATCAATTTTACATTTAAATTAATAAAACAACAAAAAAAAATTATTAAAAACACTTCAAATTATATATAACCATCACCCAAAAATTCCAACCACACCACACACAAACCCACCCCACAAATCCATCACAAATACATCTCTTCCAAATAATAACTCCACAACTATCCATCACGACTAACATATAAAAACCAAAAAAAAATTCCATCCATACAACAACCAAACCCAATTGATAAAATCATCTAAAAAAGACTGTGGCTGGGAACACGGAACGCAAACATTTTTGAAGAGAGTCCCTTGAACATGGACTTGTGGACCTGACCTGAGATGACACTCCAAGATCAAAACTTTTCCAAAGTTTGGGTAATTGATGCCAAACAGTGTAGAAATTTGGGACGGGCGCATGCGCGCCGCCGTTTTTTCCGCGACCCTTAAAAAACCCTGTACAACCCCCACCCTTGTATATATAAAAACCTGAGGGGGCGGAAATCAACCCCCCTGCAGTGCGCGGGTTAATGTGTGAGAGCGCAGCGGATTATATATTTATATTTGCATAAATGCATTTTAACTATGCGGAAACGTTATAAAGTGATCAAGTGTCTGTGTATATTCAGCCATCCTGTAACTATGCGGAAACGTTATAAAGTGATCAAGTGTCTGTGAATATTCAGCCACCCTGGTGTTATTTTAAGAGTAAATTATATGTTCGTTTGAGTTGTGACTTACAAGTACAACAATGCCGTTGGCGTGTACTCTCCGTTAGGGACCACACGAGTCAAAAAATGGCGCCACAAGTATGACAAGCCAGTTTTACTGAGGGGACCAGATGCTAATACAATATCTTGCAGTCGTGGTAGCCGAAAATCACCGAGAGACAAGACAGGATCAGAATGGGCACTGTAGGCAGAGCACTGGGCAGCGGTCAGAACAGCAGTCCGCCCGGCAGTCCGCCCGGCAGTCCGCCCGGCAGTCCGCCCAGCAGTCCGCCCGGCAGTCCGCCCGGCAGTCCGCCCGGCAGTCCGCCCGGCAGTCCGCCCGGCAGTCCGCCCGGCAGTCCGCCAGGCAGCCGACGACCGCATGACACGGCGGCAGCGTTGTCCGGCCGCTAATCCATCAGGCTATAGCGCCGGCCGCCGATGGGAGGTCGGCACGCCAGCGGTGGCGGCTGTCCTATCGTCATTAACTGAGGGAGGCCGCCGACATCACAGGGCCATCACACACGTCACCGGCAGGTACCAGGCGACAGGTGACCTGTCCCCAGGCCGCGGCATTGGCGGAGTTGTGTTATCATATGAAGGATCCAGTGATAAGTGAGCCATGTTACGGTGGTACGTTCCGGTCAGATCACTACGGTAACGGAGGAGCAACAGAAGATACCCTAAACCCGTGTCACGACCGCAGTCTAGCATGCATCCGTGACAACTGACACCAAACACGACATTAAACAACGAAGTCAGGGTCTATTGATTACATTAAACCACACCGTGCCGGTGCTTGGCACCACCTTCACCGTGCCGGGGGGGGGGGGGGGGGTGGACGTTTTGACGCCCCCTCGAACTCGGCTCCTATTGGACGAAGACAACCGAAAATACCGTTCGAAAGCTCGCCAAAAATTATTTGGAAGCTATTTCAGTCATTTTGATTTCGCTCTGGTCAATAGAGGCCATCAAAGGTAATATTTTTTTAGTTTCATGTCTTTGCTTCAGAACCCCCGAAACCCCCCAATATCTCGGGAACTATGCTAGGTATAAACAAAAGAAAACAAAAACACTCGAAAGCTCTTGAAAAATGCATTCACCAGACTGTCCTTAAATTGAGTCCAGGTTTTGGTATAAGCATGACCAAAGGTAATACAAAGGCGTACAGCTTTTTGCAATCCCAAGTTTTTCTTTCGAAAGAAAAACAAAAAACAAATAAAGAAAAAGCAATATTTTGAACGTCATTCGCGTGGTAATGTCCTCAGTGAAGGTCCTTATGAGTCAATATTCATGTTTGACCAGTTAATGTTGTCAACTGATGAATATATGACCTTAGTTCAAGGTGGAATTTGTCCACAGTGTCCCAAGATTCCATTTTGGCTTGGTGTCAGAGTGAGAAAATTTGAACACGAGAAGTGGAAAACTATGTAGAAAATGGTATCGCATCATTAATTAATATGAAATGCAATGTTTTCATTGAAATGCAATTTTTAGTCAAAATGTAATTATATCAAGAATCAATATCAACAATTCATAATTGTTAATAGGTTAGTGGAAAATTATTTCCTAAAATGCGAATGAGGTGAAAATTGTTCACAGTTGGTGTCATCTCAACCCCCAAATCGACAAAATTTTTGGGACACTGGTGAAACGTGGTGACCCTGTTAGAGGTCATAAGCTGCCATATTGGGAGACGAAGTCTCGATGAGACAAACACATTTTGTTGCCGGTTTCCTCCTTAAAATATGTCGATATTCGCCAATTTTTGGCAAACAGTGCTTTGGCACCCTCGGAAATGACCTCAGCCTCGCCCCTAAGCTCAAGGACGTCCACATGAACAAATTATTGCATCCGCCTCGGAGCACCATCCACCCATAATGAGCCTATGATCACATGACCTAAAAGGCACATTTGACTAGCGAAATCATACAGATCCTCGAAAAAGAGAAAGCATTATGGCCTATGATCACATGATCCAAAAGGAATTTGACTGAAATCATACAGATCCTCGAAAAAGGAAGCATTTGAATATTTCCCCATCGACTTATCATGGGGAGGTCACGAATCGACCCGACCTTAGCTGATCACCGCTATCAATAATTCGATATATACGAATTGTAGGTACCTATGACCTTATGAAATCCAGTAAACTTGAAACCAATCGGGCAAAACTGTGGCCGTGGGACGACCGATAACTTTTTTGGAGGTGGGGTCACGTGACCTGGCTTGGTGAACTGACCTAAGATGACTTGAGGTCAATCATTTCACACAACGTGGGTAATTGATGCCCGGACACCTGTGACGAAAACGCCAGCGTTTCGCGCCGCCGTTTTTCCGCTACCCTCGAAAAACCTTGGGGGGGGAGGGTAAGATCCTTGTGTTACTTTTAAGATCATTTCGTACCAAGTGTCATTATTCGAGGTTTCGTAACGCTTTGATGAAGATCTGCATCATACTTATTCAGATAGTATCCGAGGAACTTTTGTGGTTTATATCTACCTGTGGTATTTAGTGGTCTCAATGTATGCTAATCCGTTCGTGACACACGAAGACCTCGCTTCCGGAAGGAAAAACACTGCTCGTCCTTCGAAAACTAGGTCACTATCCGCCAACAAACCACAATCAATGACCTCGATTTCAGCCCAACACGGGAACTACCCAGTTCGGAAGTAAGGCGCACGGACTCAGCATAGGGAAGGAAACGAGCACGCACGTGCTAACAGTGAAAACAATCACAGACTGGCGGGATACTATTCTGACGGCTCGTGGAATTGCCAGGCTGTCGAAAGACAAGTCACATGAGCGGCGTTTACACATCGTACCGCGTGTTCACTGGACATAAGTTTGTCAATGGAAGACATGCACAACACGCACAATGAACAGTTAAAATGACTATGACGATGACTGGCGACAGTCCTCTCGGGCTTCAACGGACGGACTGAGGTGAAAACGTTATTGCGGTCTTACTTTTAACTTACTTCGCTACAACTAGGCACAAGGCTCACGCAAAAACAACTCATCCCAGAGGGCACGGAAGGCTCCGCCTCGAATTAGACGCAAGGCCAAGCGACAAAAAGGCAAATAAACAAACCAACCCGGCCCTCATAGGCGGACAGTCCACCAGCGGCAAGAACCTTACCTTGACGGCCTTGGCAGTGAGATAGAGCAGGTTGAGGGACAGAAGTCGCTGCATGGTGGCGTCTGTGTCCAGCAGGAGTTCAACTCGCCTCGGACAACACCTCGCTCCTTCACTACCTGTACAGACAGCAGCTCCTCAATACACCCTCTACGACAAGCCAGGCCAGCCCATCTCCTTCCCAGTCAACATCACAACATGCCGGACACCGTCAACAGACAGTCACACATCACACGACACACTAGATGATACGTGGGCTAGTGGCAAAGCTCCAAGGCTTTGTTGTAATGGTTTGACTGACATATGTCGCGTCACGTTGCGTCACTCAGCAGTCTCGTCACTGGAGCAGTCCAGACACGGTCAGATTCGTCACATTCGTCACACACAGCACATCAACTAGGACACACGTCTTGCTCACTCGGTCTGCGTGGCGACACGACTTTCCCCGAAACTCCGCTCGCATTCCGAAGCTGAGATATCCGAGAACGTGTTTAATACACAATAGGTCAGAAAAAACACTCGTCAATCCCATACTCCCTTATAAATACAAATCAAACGAACGACCGTTAACCTACAGCATAAAAGCACGACGAATTTAGCGTTAAGCGTCACTAAACTGTACTTGACATTGCGCAATATATTTAAAAACTATTCATAATTAATGTCAAGTTAATATATGTGCAATTAAAGGGAGTTCCTACTCACATTGTCATGAGTTTGCACTAGTCTGTATAACATAATTTTCGTGAATTTACCATGTACTTCATTTTCCAATTCAATTAGTGCTGAGATATTGCAAATCGCCAATCACATCCGACGAAACTTAATTACGAATATACCAGAGACTTTCTCTACTAGAAGCATTCTCTTTAATAACAACCTAGCATAATATAGCTTCTGCCAATAGAAAACAAACTCGTGACACTGATAGCAGCTGCCGAAACAGAGCCTCGGATTACATAAACAAACCCCAACATTGCTCGTAAGTTTGTTATCTCTTTGCCATTATAGGTAACATCTTTCTATTCTGTTATAGGACATCTTTAATGATTTTTTAAAACAAACAAATGCTGCAAAACAGAATATAAGTAAAAATTCAACTAAAAGGCTCCAGACGTGAATTCTATTCGTAAACCAATGATCAAACCAATAGCTTCTTACCGTAATAACAAAATATTAGACATTTCATAAAGAGCAGCACAATCCCTTAATATCACTAAAAAGCAAAACTTGGCCCTGGCGCTTTATTATCATCCGCATGGAAACTTTCGAAGCCCTGCAGGATACCACATTTGCCACGTTACCCGAAAGGATTCGACACTATTCAAAGCATCATATTTTAAATCATGTCACGCTAGACGAATCTCCAAATTTTACCCTTGCTCAATAGTCAAAAAGTCGACAGTTATTGAGTTTGCGAGTACCCAGCCCATGCCAGACAACATATAGGTATAGACTATAGGAATATAGAATAGTATACATTATACAAGTATTTGAAGAGTAATATAAACATATAGCTGAAAGCATGAGCAGTGTTCGTACCTGACCAGATGAGGGCGCACATGCACGAGTCAGTGAATTCGGCCACCATTCCCCAGCGAACGTATACCGTAGCACGCAGACCGGCAGCAGCGCTCCATCGGCACCAGCTGCAGCCGTGACGCCGCGTCCCACTGATGACGGAAGGGGCCTGGTGCCGGTACGAAAACTTACGAGCCAAGCTCGCCCAGAGCACGCCGCTTAAGCAACCCCAGTCGCCCCCGGCTGGATACACAGAGGAGGACGTTACACGGCGGTCACCACCCGCTGCTTCACACGACACAGGAACGGGAACCACGTAGAGATAGGTCTTGCCATAAGTAGCACACAACAAAACGATCAACGCTCAATCATTAGTGGTTACGGTTATTGATGATATATGATGGGCTTCGGGCGCCGCAACAAAAAGTTATTATGGTGCCCTACGTTTATTGACACCCATTATAAAGCAGCGAACCTAAAATGATGGTCACAAAAAACTTATCATATGGCTGACAAAGTTATCACCACTAAACAAATATTACTGATTATGATATATGACAAGCTTGCAAAAGAGCGTGGAAAAGAATCAAAAAAAACATTAATAACTTGCAAAATGTTACTGATTAAACGTTGCAGATAATTAACTCTAATACATAATTTCATACAGCAGATACAAACAGTTGTTTGTCTTTCCACGAACTAGTGCACAATTTTATGCAAGCACCGGAAAGAAAACCAACAGTGCAAAAAATGAACAGCCATATAAAACAAATCGTGATGAAGAGCTAATGTAAATGGTAAAATCTACCCTCTGAAGCGACCCTATGAAGAGCCGATCTGATCCACCTCACCTGTGACCCCATCGGCTCCCACGAGGCCAGCGGCCAGCGCAGTGAGCGCCAGTCCGAGAGCAGCCGCCGGCGTGCGACCGTCCCCCAGCAGCAGCACCAGCGGCATCCAGCCGGCCAGCAGCGCGGTCAGCAGCGCCGCGCTGACCGCCGAGCCCAGCCCGAACACGCGCAGCTCTCCTGCGGCGCCGCTCAGCTGGTGACGCAGCCGGTGGAACACGCGCGCCACCAGCTGCTGTCCGGCCAGCTCAGGCCGCACGTAGACCAGCAGCGGCCGGGCCAGCAGCACCAGCAGCGCCAGGCCGGCAGCGCCCAGCGCCAGCAGCACGGGCAGCCGCCGCTGGGCCGGTGTCAGCAGTGCGACGGCAGCAGGCTCGATAGCCTGCAGCGCCCAGCAGCCGAGCAGGCCGACCGCAGACAGCCAGCCGCACCAGCGAGCCACCAGCTCCGTCACCGAGAAGCCGTTCAGGTTGCCGCAGTGTCGCAGGAAGGCGCGGTGCGCGAGCAGAACGACGACCAGACTGACAGCCGCTGCTGAGAGGCGGCCGTTGCGGTAGGCCGTGTCCTGGAGACTGGCGAGCGGCCGGTGCACGAGTCCCGGCTCACACCACCACTGCTCCTCACGACAGGCGAAGCCGAGCCAGCCGAGCCGCAGGAGAAGACCGGCGACGAGAGCGGCCGCCACGCGCGGCACGGAGCGAGCTACCTTGACGCCACCGCCGGCCGGCAGCAGCTGCGTGGCGAACGCCGTGGCCGTCAGGAAGGCGGTGACGCGGTCCTCGCTGACGGTGAAGCTGTTGGAGAAGAAGCTGGCGCCGTGCACCAGAAGCAGAAGCAGGGCGACCACGCCGCGCGGGCCGGGTCGCGTCCAGCCGCGCCGTGTCAGCAGCAGCACCACGGAGCTACGAAGCCGCAGCGCACAGGCGCCGACCGTGGCCGCCACAGCTGCCGCGGCCAGCAGCAGCGCCAGCAGCGGCGGCGCTGCGTCCAGCTGCCACCCCACAGCCAGCGCCGGCGCCGCCAGCAGCGGTGTGACCAGCAGCACGCCACGCTGCGCGCTCAGTACCGCCTCAGCCGGCAGCACCGGGGCCAGCAGTGCCAGCGTAGCAGCCAGCAGCGCGGACAGCGCCAGCAGCACCACACCCGCCGCCATGAGACCCGTGTCAAACGTGGCCCAGACCTGGGTGCAGCGTCGACGCGCCTCGGTCAGGAACATCTCGGCGGCCGGCGGCGGCGCGGCATCGTCCGGCGCCAGCGGAGGCTGTGGCCACTCCAGCCGGCGGAGATACGCCGCCACTTGGTGGACGTTGGCAGCGAGCGCCGGGCGCCGCAGCTGGGCGGGCAGCAGCTCGGCGCGGACCGTGCCCAGGTTCGAGAAGGGGATCGGAAGACCGAGCAGGGCGGACAGGGTCGGCACCAGGTCCACCTGAGGGATGGTCTCTGGTCGGAGGGCGGCGGCGGCCGGCAGAGGGCGACCAGACACCACCAGCAGACCGGCGTCCACCTCCGCCGCACTGTCACCGCCGTGGTCCCCTGTTCGCGTCATGCCGTGGTCACCCAGCACGAACAGGATCGTATCGTTGTCCAGCTGGTGGGTGATGTTGTTGACTAGGTTGTCCACCTCTGTCAGCTTCCTGGCCATTTGAGGGTGGTCTGGTCCGTACGTATGGCCACAGTGATCGACACCAAGCATGTGCCCGATCAGCAGGGTCCAGTCGCTCCGCGGCATCTCTCGCGCCATCTCCCTCTCCACACCGCGGTCCACCGTGTCCAGATCACTGATATCAAACGACGGGAACGGCGCGGAGCGGACGAACGCGCTCGGAAACAGCTGCATCCACGTGTCGTCGCCAGCGAACACGGCCCGGCCTCCGGCGGCGCCCGCCTGCCACAGCCACGTGTCCTCGCTGATCTCGTAGCTGGCGAAGTTGTCACCGACGTCGACGAACGTCGGCAGCGAGCCGGTCGTCAGCCCCTTGAGTCGCTGCATGGTGGTGGTGGGAGCGTCGGCCACGAACCGGTACCGCACCGTGTGGTTGGGGCGATCGGTGAGCAGCGCGTGCACGTGCGGCATTTTGTTCTGATGTGCTGCGGCGGCGGCTGCCGGCAGAGACTCGTTGAACACGAGGAAGTCATGCCGCAGCGCGTCGACGATGAGGATGACGGAGCGGCGGTAGGTGGCGGGCACGGCGCACGGCTGGTCGTCTGGACCACTGCAGCGCCGCCGGTCGGCGAAGGAGTGCCGCCGCAGCAGGAAGCCGCTCAGGAAGACGTACAGACCTAGCGACAGCACGGCCAGGGTGTACAGCAGTGTGGGCAGCGAGGCAGAGGAAGGTCGCATCGCTCCACTGCTGCCGCCCCCGCGCGGACGACCGCCGACTCACGTCAACTGCAATAAAGAGAAGAAGTCAATGGACAATATAACACTATAACACATAAGACAATGGTCAACATATAACACATAAGACAATGGTAGTCCACCCGTGTAGCTCAGTCGGGAGAGCGCTGGACTACAGATCTGATCCACCCTGGCAAGGTGGCTCGAGCGCGTTCGGTGGCGCTCACGTATTGGTTCTCCTGGCGGAGATACCTGCGGCCAGTGGCAGGGCGCGGCCGGCGTCAAGGTCAGATGAAGCCAGCGAGCGGGCGGACCGGTTCGCTTCAGTCGTTCGGGGACGTTAACCTTTCGTGCTTCCTAAATTCTGCGGTGGACATGTAGTGTGTGCGATCGTTGGTGGGGTCAGGGGCCTGGCGGCAACAAGCTTAGCTTAGCGTGTGTCCTGATCTCGGGAATCCATCCCATCAAAACATTCGGACTAAATTGATAAAAAACATCAGGCGGCGTCGCTCGCAAGCGAACCAGTTTTCATCTACATTCAAGCACAAATACTTTCTTCACTGATTATAACGGCATTACACACTCTTTATGTATAGGTGGCTTCAATGCCTCAGCAGCTGGGGACCAATCACTATGACATTTAAGTTTCTAATACGACACCAACACATGTGTATGTGTGACAAACACATGTTTGTATCCCCTGCAGTATTTCAGACGGAGTGAGTGAGACCGCGAAGCGGTCGAAACGAACGTAGTCTTACAGATGGGCCAAAACCCGTCGTTTCATCTTTGCTTGCTTGATTGATTGAAGTGCGTGTTTCCAAGCGATATCTTTTCCCGGGTTTCACTGCACTGATTATTCAAAAGTAGGACACTGATGCTTGGTCCGTAAATAACGTGGTACGGGCTACGTGAAAATATTTAACACAACTGAGAAACTCACCATCGCAGATAACATAGAGAGGATATTAGATATATAGATTGACTTCGTTTCAAACGCTCTGCGGTCGGAGAATCAGATAAAATTGTGCCGGGTGGGTGGTATTGAGATATATTTTACAAGATCACATGACACCTCATCATGGGTTGCCTCCAGGACACGAAATTCATTGCCGGACACATTGAATAACTCGTCCCGTTGCTTCTGACCCATCGCATAGCTTACTGGTATATATGCATTTGGAAGGCTAATAAAGAAATCAAGATGCTTGTCATAATCATATATTCATAGTTTATTAAGTGGTCATTGTCGGTTCGTTTCATTGTTCTTTTGGATGCTCTGCATCATAATATCATAATCACCAGGTAATAATGCTAAGTGGTGATGACGTTGCAGCACTACATACAGAGAAGTTATATTAGGCACTGATATGAGGAGGGTATTTGTGATGACATGCAGAATTTTAGTGTGGCTCACTTATATGGATGGGGTCATAACGTAAATGGGCACCGATATAGCTATTTTGGTTGCGGAGGCGCCCTTAAGGTCTCAGTCATCAATGCGATAGGGCGACCCGTAGCCAAGCACTGATGAGGCGTTGATACCGTCTTCGCTTGTGGTGCTAACGGGGTTATGGGCCGAACACCCTGTTCTAGGCCGGTGTTCCGGCGTCTGCGCTGTGCGTGTGGGACAGCAGCGGGTGGTGACGCCGTGTACCCGGGTCTGCGGGCTCGCTGTGTCCATGCAAGCCGGGGGCACTGGGCGGCGGCCGTGGCTCTGGGACCGGGGGCGATGGCTGGCGTCGGTACCGAGAGTTCTTGCGTGGCGAGCCGGCCACGCAGGCCACCGTTCGCGTCAGTGGGCGCGTGGGGGACGGAGCCGGCACGCCGGCCTGCAGAAGTGGTGCGGGCGATGTGGAGCGCTGGGGCTGCCGGGGGCGGCCCTCTGGCGTGCTAGGTCTCTAGCGGGGGCTGGGAACTGGTGGCCGGCCTTCTCGCCTGGGCGACTGCGTGGGCTGTGGCGCCCCTCGTGGCTGGTCCAGGGGGAGACCCTGATCACTGACCATCTCTATATGTTTGCGTGAGGGTAGGTACTAGATGTTCTATATAGAACGCTGGTGCTATCGATCATAGCTTGTGAATAGGGGGCCTATGGACCGGGTAGGTGGATGGAGTCATATACCTATGTCCTATATGTTATTGGCAGGGCTGGTACTTGCACTCTACTAACTGGCGACTTTTTGACTATTGAGCTGTGGGTAATTTTTTTGGAGATTCCGTCTAGCGTGACATGGATTTCAAATATTGATGACTTTGAAGTAGTGTCGAATCCTTGTCCGGCGTAGCGTGACACAATGTCGTGTCCACTGGCTTCGAAAGTGTCCCGCTGCGGCTGATAATAGCCGGCTAGGGCCACAGTTCTCTGCTCTAGTTACATTGTATATATCATTACACTGACATTAATTATGAAATAGTTTCATTAAATATCCATTGCAGCAAATGTCCAAGGTACAGTTTAGTGACCTTAACGCCTA
Source organism: Semibalanus balanoides (assembly GCA_014673585.1). Taxonomy (NCBI): domain Eukaryota; kingdom Metazoa; phylum Arthropoda; class Thecostraca; order Balanomorpha; family Balanidae; genus Semibalanus; species Semibalanus balanoides. Next base: position 36,186 of record VOPJ01016542.1, read on the forward strand.
AATTCCGTCGTGCCTTTTATGCGTGTAGGTTAACGTCGTTTCAGTTTCGATTGTATTTATAAGGACGTATGGCATTGACGCGAGGTGTTTTTCTGACCTAATTGTGTATAAACACTTTGACTCGGATTCTCAGCCTCGGAATGCGAGGGAGTTTCGGCGGAAAGTCGTGTCGCCACGCAGACCTGCGTCATTAGGACGTGTGTCCTAGTTAGATGTGTTGGTGTGTGACGAACTGTGACGAACTGTGACGAATCTGACGTGACGTGTCTGGACTGCCTCCAGCTGACGGCACTGCAGAGTGACGTGACGCAACGTGTCATATGTCACGTCACAACATTACAACAAACAGCCTCTGGAGCTGCACATCTAGACCCCACGTCATCATCAGTGTGTCGTGTGATGTGTCTGACCTGTCTGTTGACGTGCTGTCCGTGGCCATGTTGTGATGTCTGACTGGGAAGATGGGCTGGCCTGGCTGTGTCGTAGGAAGGGTGTATCTGACGGAGCTGCCTGCTCTGTCACAGGTGGTGAAGGAGCGAGGTGCTCTGTCCCGAGGCGAGCTGAACCTCCTGCTGGACCCAGACGCCACCATGCAGCGACTTCTGTCCCTCAACCTGCTCTATCTCACTGCCAAGGCCGTCAAGGTAAGGTTCCTGCCGCTGGTGGACTGTCCGCCTATGAGGGCCGGGTTGGTTTGTTTATTTGCCTTTGTGTCGCTTGGCCATGTGTCTAATTCGAGGCGGAGCCTTCCGTGCTCTCTGGCATCTTTTTGCGCGAGCCTTGTGTCTTCTTGTGGCAAAGTAAGCTTAAGGCGTCATTCCACGTCAAATTGCACAAAAAATCCAAACCCCTCCGATTTGGGTGAAAATTGGTACACCTGTATTGTCAAGTGAAATAAACATACACAACGACTTTTAGCTCCAGGTAACCTCAAGGATCATATGAAGAGGTCATCCAACATTACGATTTTTTTTGATTTTTTAGCAATCAATTGGTTAGGTAAGTATATCTTCTCTGCTAATGGACTTAGCGGAATACAACTAATAACAAATACTCCACAGGGTTGGATCATTTAGAAAAAAGGAAAAAAATCATGCCACCTCAATATGACCTTTGAACTGACAATGTCAAAATCATAAAATGTATATTTATAAAAGTTTTCCTGCCCGTATCTAGTCCAAACTTGGCACAACAAATCAAAGTAACATCCTCTAAGAACGTGCAAAAAAGAATGGCAGACACTTTTCAACTTTTGAGATACCGCCCTTCAAGTATGATAGGGAAGCGAAACAAAGCAATGCCCTGAAGCTATTTTCGTGTCGCTTGCCATAATGTGGGTTTCTATGGCCCGATCGATGTCAAATTTGGTGGGTAGATTCTTTTTTCAGCTTGACCTGACCTCGTGTGACCTAGCATGACCTAGAAATAGTGTATGGCCCACAGACTGGAAGACTCAGGATCCAGCGTGAGCAGTTTTTCCCCTACGTGAAGTCTCAAGAAACGTGGGCAATGGGTTGAAACTGTTTTAACTGCCTGTAAACAAACTAGTAAGGCAGCACAGTTTCCCAGTTTGTGTCAACAGATTTGTACCTGGATCCGGAAGTTGGATCTGGGATCCCAGTGGATCCCTTATTATAAAATGTATTAACCAACGCTTGACCTGTTGTTACGTCAAAATTACGTCTAGCTACTTATGTTTGGGGAGCAATCAGTCACTGAAAAATACAGATATTACGTTATAATTTGGTTTGGGTATTTCCTACACTTGGTTCTCTCATATATATTCCGTTTTTTTTTTAATACTTTTTGGGGGGAATTTCGATTTTTTTGAAGGGTCAAAAACCAAATTTTTTGGAAATCCGAGATTGCCATTTTGTAGACAATTAAATTTCATTCCTTTAACGGTTTTGAGTTTGCAATTTGCATTTACCCGCGCCGGGCCGGTGCCACCTTCCTCGGGCCGGGGGGGGGGGCGTTTCGACGCCCCCTCCAACTCGGCTTCTATGGGACCTAGACATAAACCAAAAACACCATTCGAGAGCTCGTCAAAAGCGATTTCGAAACTAATTTCGGTAAAATAATTATCAGGTCAATATTGGGGTCACCAAGAGGTCATCAAACGGTCAGATTTTCAGATTTAGGACTTAGCTCCAGATACCCCCAATTATCTCGGAAACTATGATAGCTAGGAGCAAACGAGTAAGGGTCAATATATAGCTATTGAAATTTTCAATCACACCCAGGTCCTCAAATTTCATCTCAGGTCAATAGTTTGGGCTCCAGAGGTCATCAAAAGTCCAAAAGGATATTTTTTGCCAAACATGTTTTCACGAATAACTGATTACTTAAGTGGGATAGGGACATTATTGTGACACCATCGTGTTTGTCTCGTCAAGGCGTTTCGAATCATGTATATGGTTACCAGGTTAGGTCAACCTAGAAATTTGACCTCAGGTCAAGGTCCCAATAAGGTCATGTTGCACATTGAGAGACGTGTCTTGACGAGATAAACACATTGGTGCTGTTTTCACTTCTCTATCTTAATTGCATCGATAGTTATTGACAAAAAGGTGTTGGTGACCTCGGATGACCGGATGACCTCGGCTGACCTTGTAGGGATACCAGAACAAAGACTGCACCTCGGTCTTAAAAAATGGCCTATAATAACATGATAAAGAAGGAATTGGGCTGATATCATGCGTATCCTAGGAATAGAAAGCATTTGAATATTTCCCATTTATTTATAATGGAGAGTTAAAAAAATTGACCTGAACTTAGGTCAGCGATATGAAAAATCCGAGATATACGAACTGTAGGTAGTAATGCTCTCATGAAATCCAGTAAGTATGGAACCGATCAACTAAAAACCCTGGCTTTGGTAGGACCGCAAACTTTTTTGGAGGTCAGGTCACATGACCCGGCCTGGTGACCTGACCTGATATGACCTGAAGCCAAAAAATAGAGAAGGCTGGGCAAATGATGAATGATCAGGAACTGAAAAATTTGGCGGCGCTACGCGCCGCCGTTTTCCCGATATTCAGGAAAATATGAGGGGGAGGGCGTCTAAACGCCCCCCCCCCCCCGGCCGGCGCAGGTTAAGCTATATTTTCTATGATCAAACATTTAACGTTATTCAACCAAAAATGGCATGACATGACATCATCAAAACGTCATTATCTCCCAAAGTTCTTATTCAGTTTCGTTTTCTTTTATAGGAAGACGTCAAATTGATGTTGCATAATGCACTGAAACTTTGACTTCGTTATCTTGTATAGTTTTCAAGTAATTGAGAAAATCCGGTAGGGGGTAATATTCACCCCCCTACGCCGCACGGGTTAAAGGGAGTGTGCCTGCTCTTTTGAAATGTCAAATATATTTGTCTTACGGTAAGAAGCTATTGCTTTGATTATTGGTTACGATAAAATTCCCGTCTGGAGCCCCTTAAGTTGAATTTTTACTTATATTCTGTTTTGCATTTGTTTTGTTTCAAAACTCATAACGATCGTCACTATAAACAGAGTAGCGAAGATGTTTCCCTATAATGGCGCACTAAAGACGATAAACAAAAACCTTTGATGAGCAATGTATAGGTTTGTTTTTACAGTGTCGATAATCTGTTTCGCAGCTGTTATCAGGTGCTCACGAGTTTTTCTATTGGCACAGAGCTAAACAATATATGCCTAGCGTTGATAATTTAAGAGGCAATGCTTCTCTGCGAAAGCTCTCTGGCGACTATTGATAATTAATATTCTGCCAGAATGTGATTGGCGACTTTTGGAATATCTCAGCAACTAAAGTGATTCTGGGGAAATGAAGTACATGGCTAAATTCAGAAAAATATGTTCTACAGACTAGTGTCAACAACTCCACATGACCAATGTGAGTAGGCCACTCCCTTTTAATAATGGTAATTGTAACTGATGACGTTTTTTTTTTGAAAAGATAAAGCACAAATAAGTCAGATATATATTTCTGAGATAAAACTGCGTCTTAAAAACCATTCCTTTTAATATTTAAAATAAAAAAATACTCTCAATTTATTGACAAAAATCTAAGCTATCATTGTACTCCTGACCTGCATATACTACCAACTATGACCTTCATTCTTCAGAAACGTAGCTCAATGAATATGTCCGCCACTAACTCTTATTCACACTTATTATCGATTATTAGCTCATATAAATAGTTGACAACTAGATCCNTCAACAACTCCACATGGACCAATGTGAGTAGGCACACTCCCTTTAAAACAAATGAAACACGCTGACCTACTCCATGCCCAAAAGACTGAATGTTATTTACTCTGTGGCGTCTTGTATTAAATCATGAACAGTAGTATTTACCTCCAAAAAGCTATACAACGTTGTGACCAAGAAATTGGTCATCAACGTTACGATGAACAAACATATCCTATGACAGGTGTGCGCTGTATTTAGCAGTGTTTCCATGCTTATACGATAGTCAAATATGCGGTGCCACTGTTGAGATCAGTGGTTCCCAAACGGTGGGTCAGGTGACAAATGGGGTCTCATGACCCCATTTGGTGTAACGGAGCCATTCTGCGGGGGTAACGAAGGCCTGTGAAGTTAAAAGCCATAAATGTTACGTTAAAGACAGCTTTGATGCAGCCCTCGGCTAAAACATACTCAGACAATATGACAGCTGCGCAGAACGCACCTACTTATTTTGTCACCTATTTCTCATTACATGTGCGCTCTCAGTCTTTGTGTTTATTGCGAGTTGCGACGATCTGATGAAAGTGTGTTTACAGGTGCAACCAACACATTGGGAAACAGTTGACGCTATTTCTTATAAATCTGTATAAATTGTGAAGGGTGCTCTAGCGGATCCAAGGGAGCGGCAACCCCCCCCCCCTCCCAAATCGCCTGAAATCGGTGAAATGTGATACATTTTCCGATGCAGATGGAAATATAATAAGCTTTCACAAAGGCATGTTTACTATAAACCATTCAATAAGGTACAAGGAAGTCAAATAATATGAGTTTTCTAAATATGTTGATATTTTTTAGCCACCTCCAAATCGCCAGCAGCCCACGTTCTGGATCCGTCAGTGGAAGGGTGGGGTAATAGCCAGCTTTGACTTCTGAAAAGTGGTAATCGTGTCGGGTGAGCTGGGAACCACTGGTTTAGATGGAAAGGTGCAAAACCAGCCTCAAATTCACTGCAGTTAAAAAAATGACACCGTTGTTCTACAATACATGAGCAAATTTCCGTGTACAATGCTGTTAATATAATTCAGAATTAAAATATCACGGTAAAAGACGGGAAAGGGCCGACACCTAGCTCCAAAGCTGGGGGCGACGCCCCCACAGGTCCAAAGTTAAGGGGGCGAGCTGCCCCCACGGTTCCCACGTTCCTGTGCAGGAATGCTAATAACTAACGGATTTGGTATTATTTGTCGTGACTTCAGAGTCCAGCGTCCTGCTACCCGTTGGCCTAGGACGTGACTTGCGCAAACACGATCGCAGATCAACTCCCACTCAATTGCTGCTAATGCAGAATTCCGCATGGATGTAGATAGCCGCGTCACAGCTGGGGTATTCAGCCGAACACTCTGCAATCTGGAGGGGCGTGCAGATTCTGCCGACTTCACTTATTCTACCCGGAACCATAAATGCCACCGCAAGTCGCACATTAGGCAATCTTCACTTTCCCATGTGCAAAGATGATGTAGTATATCTTTGAGAGCTCTTTGTCCCATAGGTAATAGTAACAAACTAAGGCTTCGAATGCTGCTGGAATGTATGGCTTATCAATTAAAATACCAATTGATTTTGACCTTTGACCAAACCGTGACCTAACATTTGACCATATTTAGACAATTTCGCGACTGCATCAGATGCGTCTCATTGAAAGGTTCTGATTGCCGTCTTGTGCGTCTCACGTCGGTTATTTGGTTCGGAAGATAACGAGGGGGCAGAATCTCCCCCCCCAGCTGGTCGGTTGAATACCTACCCCAGCGGGGCGCGGGTTAAAAGCTGGTGACAGGGATTATTTTGCTTTCTTGGGTCAATTACCATATCCTCTTCTTATCCTCTTGGCCTCAGGCCTGGGACCAAGGTCACGACACGCGCAATAGACACGTGACCTTGGTCCCAGTCACGACACGCGCAATAGTCACCGTCAGTGACGAATGCCGCGCGAGTGTGGTGAAGGAGGAAGTCCCAGGTCTCGAATTATCAACGTCAGACCATCTCCCTTCACCGGGATATTAACTCCGAATCACCCTGCCTGAGCCCCGCATTTCCACTCACATTTACAAACTGACGAAACTAGCTCACCGCCAACTCCAGCCCACTAACCTGCTGGCGAGCAACAAGCGGCACGCTGAGCGCTAACAGCGGGGTCAGCACCACCACCGGTGTCCGCCAGAACCGCAGCGCAGCACGCGCCAACGAACCTCCAGCGGGATTCACCATAGCTGCGCGGTCACGTCCCACCTCACAACACCGCCGCGCCGCCGCCGCCGCTGCTGCTGCGCCCGCGTCGCGACCCTCCACTGCACCCCACGGAACGCGACTGGTGGCGCGCGCCGTGGCGGTGAGCGTCACGAGCGGACAGACTGGTGGTACGGCCTGGGGCGGCAGTGGCGACGGCGGCAGGAGCGGTGATGCGGTGTATGTGGGATGCCCGGCGCCGTGCAGCAGATTCTGGCTCTGTCGTGTCGTTTCTTGGCCAGCTCGGGTAGTCCCCTCAATGTCGTATTGTCGTACTGGTGTATCATTGAGTTACTTATTTGCTCAGTCGTGTGATTGCTGTGAGTTTTGTGGTGTGTTGAGTAAATATGATACCTCTCTCTCTCTAAAAAAAAAAAAAAAATGACGTCACCAGCCGAATGACGTCCACCACCAGTCGATGACGTCTATCAGCGAATGACTGTCATTAAGCGAATGACGTCATCAGCGATGTAGGTTATGTGTACGACACACAAAAGTCTGTGACGGGAGGCTACTAGCGGCTGGAGGGAGGGGATGCAAAGGAAGTAATGTCAGGATCGCGGCAGAGGTAAAAAGGGCGGAAGAAGAGGAATAGCAAGTGATGTTGATGGTTCAGGTAGATACTGGCAGAGAAAAGGGTGAATGAGGTGGAGGTAAGTAGTAGTAGTAGGTGAGGTAAAGGCAGCGACCGAGGAGAGACTGAGGCAGAGGCTGAAGGCAGAGACTGAGACAGACTTGAGGACAGAGGCTGATGCAAGAGACTAGAAGCAGACTGAGGCAGATACTGAATGAGAGGCTGAGGCCAGAGACTGAGGCAGCAGACTGAGGCAGAGACTGATACAGAGACTGACACTGAGACTGAGACTGGAGACTGAGACTGAGGAGCTGAGGACGAGACTGAGACAGAGACTGCAGGCAGAGACTGAGGAAGTAGACTGGCAGCAGAGACTCGAGCTTGAGACTGAGGCAGAGACTGAGGCAGAGACTGCAGGAAGAGACTGAGGGCAGAGGGACTGAGACAGAGACTGAGACAGAGACTGGAGGAAAAGACTGAGGACAAGACTGAGGAAAAAGACTGATAGACAGAAGACTGATCCATGCAGAGGACTTTGAGGCAGAGTACTGAAGGCTCAGAGGACTGAGGCAGAGGACTGAGGCAGAGACTGCGCAGAGACTGAGGTTAAGAGACTGAGACGAGACTGAGACAGAGGACTGAGGCAGTTAGACTGAGACAGAGATGAGGGAAAAGAACTTGTAGGACAGAAGACTGAGGAAAAAGACTTGAGACAGAGACTGAGACAGAGACTGAGACAGAGACTGCAGACAAGAGACTGAGACAGAGACTGAGGACAGAGACTGAGACAGAGACTGAGACAGAGACTGAGACAGAGACTGAGACAGAGACTGAGACAGAGACTGAGACTGAGACAGAGACTGAGACAGAGACTGAGGCAGAGGCTGATGCAGAAACTAAGGCAGATGCTGAGGAAAAGACTGAGGAAGTGGCTGAGGCAGTGGTTGAAGCAGAGACTGAGGAAGAGACTGACATAAAGAAATCGGTGTCTGGCTCTCGACCCGACCTTGCTCGATTACTCGCGCACCGAGACGTGGAATGTGGACAGCTCGGTACGCTGGCGTCTTAAACAGATTGAATGCAGTTATGAAAATAATAACTTGCTTGGTGAATAATAACTGCTTAACAGAAACATCACTCTGTAAATGCAAACAAGCTTCTTTATTTCAGTTCATACAAGTCTTTTAATAAAAGCCGTTTCACGGATGGCTTATTTTTTGCGCGAAATGTTTAAAAAATTTTAAAACATCGTTTTCAAAATGTTTTAGTATGAAAGTTTTAGTATTATTTTCCGTCACCAATCTCGAATGGATAAGTTACGTACAACTGCAGCAAGCCTTTGGTTTGGTTTGGTTTGTGGACCAAGCACCGTATCCTTTCGGACTCATGGCGCTAATTGGAACTCTCACCCTGTTCCGAGGGTTATTATACGGGGGCCAGTCAACTGTTTCAGTGATCTGCCCAGGGATTTTACCCCGGGTCACTGGCACAGAAGGCAGTAATCCTGCCCCTGCGCCATCGCTCCCCTGCAGCCGGGAAACGTATCCCTAAGAAGAGCGTGCATTTCATTTCACCGTGCGGTTAGCTGCTCAGTGGCCGTGCCAGGGGTCAAACATAGGTGAGAAAGTCAGAAAAGGCGGGAGATGTTTCGGGATTTTGATTTAGTAGGTTGGTAAATATATGCCGATCACCATTGTTAATACTTCACCGCTACAAACATGAAACATCCTGTTGATACTTGATATCCCATCTTCAGCTTGGATTTTTGTTAAAATGACACAAATTTCACGCAGTGTGCAGCACGTAATGCATTTGATTTGACTCTTCAAATCGTGCGACTGCATGTCAAGATTAGGACTCAGAGCCTACACATAACATCGTTAGTTGTATACGGAGAACACGGCTCAACAAATGCATCGAGGCATAATTGTCCTACCTATTGGTAAAATAAGCCAAATCGAGGTGGACCGCCGATCTCCTTGCAACCATATGCAACTATTACATAGGTTAAAAATACCTACCATTAAAGGAAATAGTTAACCTTCAACATGGGTTTTGAACTGAGATAGCAGTTATGTAGCCCGTGTTAAAAAACCTGACTGCAAGTTTGTTGGGCTGAAAGGGCTTTCCAGCCGAATATATTTGACTTTTTGTCGTAGGAATGTGGGCCATAAATAAAGGATGTCAAGAATGTGGGCCTCACGCACCTGGGCAGAGGCTATACAGTAATCATAGGCGACTACTTTCGAATATCTGATTGGCTGAGCCACGTTTGACGTTGCGGAGAGTACGCATATAGTTTTGATGAAATTCATAATTTACGTCTTTCTGTCCTGAATCGGCGCGATGTATGGCTATTTTTAACATTATGAAAAGAAGCTGCATTTGAAAATATAAGTCAAATTCGTGTTTGAAAAAACAAAAAAACAATTCAATGTGAACTATTTCCTTTGAAAGGGTATTTAGAAATAATATTTAACCATTAGAAGGATCTCGCATTCAAAATATTTAGAAACAGTTATTGTTAAAACAATTGTTTTCTACAACCCTACTTAAGTTATTAAATTATCTAATATTGAGGAGAAAATAATATTATGCTTTTAATGTTTGGCTAACTTAGGTGAGGGACTGCCTCATGTGCCTCAATGGAAGAGGAGCCACACTGCACCTGATTGACCAACTTCTGGCGTACAGGAAAACATTCACAGATCCTCAAGTAAATCTCAATCAATCTCAAGTCCGCCCCTGTAGCTCAGTGGAAGAGCGCTGGTCTTCTGACCTATCCCGGTAGTGGCAGCCTGGGTTCGAGTCGCTTCGGCGGTCGCTACTTGCTCCTGACTGGGATGGCCTTCGGCTTGTGGCAGCGGTCGCACTCAAGGCCAGGTGAAGTCAGCGAGCGGGGCGGACCGTGTCTACTGTCTAGGTATGTCGGGCACGAACAACTTTCGTCTCTAAACTCTGCCGGCCAACAGGATTTGCGCGATCGGTTGGTGAGGTCAGGACCAGCGCAACAAGCTCTGCTTAGCGCGGGTCTTGAACTCGGAAAGCCATCCATACAAAACATTCGGACTAAATTTATATAAAAAATACCCGTCTCCCGAAAAATTGAGAATACAAAATACATAGACTGTCTGTCATCAGCTGTATTCTGTCACCACAATCACCACAGTCACCACACATCTGGGTGCATGACAACATTCTGAAGTTGCCAAGCACTCACAGCTGGCACACGAGCTCCTCACGAGTCAGGCGACCGGTCCGCAGCGCGTCTGTAGCCGCTGCTGTGTTATAGAGCCTTGCGCAGCTGGCTCTGGGTAAGCCACCTCTGTATCTCTATAACATGGCTAGTATATCCCCACACAAGGCTGGCGTGGTGTCAGCGATCGGCGCTTCTGACGTATGAGCTTAAGATCGATTTTAGAATGCGCTGCTCATCTTGTTGGAGCTGAATGGACCACTGAAACTGAATGGATTAGTGGACAAGACTGACAAGATAAATGGACAAGATCACTGAATGGACTAGTTGCAGGTTACCTAACCCCCTGTTTTTATGTATTTGATTGAACGCAAATTAATTTAAAATATTTTATAGATTGTCAATATAATATAAATTCCTCTGAATTATCAGGATTACAAATAATTAAGAATATTTACGCAATCTACAATTCTGCTCTCTGATTGGTCGTGGTGTCAATAAGCAATAGTTCAGGCGCAATGATACCTGAGGTAGTTTTTAGCAGTTCGGTTGACACATTGAATGGTAAATAGAGGTTCAACGAAAAATTCAAGCATCACGTTAATCACGTGGAATCAAAGCACGTAATATGTGATTTCAAGCAGATGTCGCTTCATTTGAATAATGCAACTTTACGAACAAACATAAAACTAAAAATTTGGAAATTCTTCCTTGTTACCAAATCAATACCTTAAACGGCTGCTCAAAGGCATTTAAACGGTTATACAGCCAAACGAATCCTAAGGATGATCTAGATATCTTCATACAAAGCTCTGACCCGACAGACCGCATTTCAGACAGCATTTGAGGGCACTGTCGCATTTTGCAAGTAGTTCTGGGCAGTGTTTCAGTGAGGGCAGGCATCTTGGTTTGAGTCCCACTTAACAGCCTTGTGAGGTAACTAAACGAGTATAGGTGTTTAGAAGAATCTCCAGAGCAGGAAGCAACTAAAGACAGCCGTTGGGAATGCAGTGCAGACCATCCCCGCCGGCAGTACCCGTAAGCAAAGCTGTGAGTAGGTGGAGGGCAGAGCTGTGCCTCAGCCGAAACGGAGCCTATCTCGAACATGTGCTCTGGAAGATATTAAGATGACGCTTTGTGTTGTAAACATACACAGCATAAGTCTTCATGAATTTCTGAGTAGTTTAGTGTGAACAGTAAGTCATAGGAAAGCGTTTAACCATTTATATTTGCCACGGGCAATTTTGGAAATAACATGCTTTCCATAGGGAGCGCAATATTATTGCTAAATGACGTCACCTACAGTCAAGTGCTTTATAAATAATAAACTTGTACATGCAAGTACTCCTTAATATAATCTGTATGGCAAAATGTGTGTAGTATCACGTTGTCGCACGTTTTCTTATTATTTTGCACATATTCACCAAACAACCTGCAACTAGTCCATTGCCGCAGATTTAAGTGAAGGGCCTCTCTATTATATATGATCTCTATGGGATCTACGGGCATATAATCACAGGAAGCAGAGCACAAAATATATTTTTTTTTCCATTTCATTTCATACAAAAAAGAAATGCGGGAAAAATCCGCACTTCGACGAAGACCAAAAGTACTTGCAAACCAAGTACCGGTCGTATAACCCGCGCTGAACACCCCCCTGCGGTTGTATTGAGATGACGAAAAATGGCGGCGCGTAGCGCCGCAAAATTTGGCATAACTTATCATTGATCCTTATTCCTTTCCTCACATTTTGCGAAAATGTAAGTTTCGTGTCGGATTAGGTCAGGTCACCAGGTCAGGTCAAGTGACCCTGCACATTCCCAAAAATTGCGGTCGTGCCATGACCACAGTTTCTAAGGGTTAAATATCAAACATTAAGGACTGCACTATCCCATCCATCAGTATCTACAAAATGTTAATCTCGGATTTTTTTATCGGTGACCTGAGAACGGGTAAATTTTGTGACCTCCCCATTATAAGTAAATACAAAATTATTCAAATGTTTCATTTTTCGAGGATATCAGTACAATTCCTTCTGGATAATGTTATCATAGGATATTATGTATGATCCAAATGCAGGTTTTGTTCAGTGACCTATACGGGGTCATCTGAGGCCATCCGAGGTCACCAACACCTTTTTGTCAATATTTCTAGACATAATGCAGATAGAGAAATGAAACTTTCGCCAATGTGTTTGTCTCGTTGAGACACGTCTCCTAATATGCAACATGATCAACTTAGGTCACCACTTGACCTTGACTTGAGTTTTTTTAAGTTGACCTCAACATGATACAAATTTGCGAATTGTCAAAACCGCCTTGGAAGAGACAAACAGATGACGTAAACCAGTATTGCGTTATCCTTATTAGGTAAAAGAAGTAATTTACGAAAGCTATTTTTGCCAAAAACAGCATTTCTTACTTTACGACCTCTAGAGCCTAAACTATTGACCTGAGGTCAAATTTGAGGACTACCAGGTCGATTGCAAATTTCAGTAGCTGGCGATTTTTTCTCGTTTGTTTCTAGATTGCATAGTTCCCGAGATATTTGGGGGTTTCTGGAGCGATGTTCTAAAACTGGGAAATTTGACCTTCGATGACCTCTGGTGACCTGAGTTTTGACGCGAGCGAAAACAAATCAAATAGTTTCTAAATGATTTTGGATGATGGTTCAAACATTTTTTGTCTACGTGCCAAAGGAGCCGAGTTAGAAGGGGGTGTTCAAACAACCCCCAGTAGGGCGCGGGAAATGCAAAGGCCCAGTGGGACGCGGGTTAAAGCGTGGAATGCTTATCAACTTTGAATTGCGATATGTTTCGAAAGGAAATTTTGTATAAGTGTGTTGAATTTTTACAATATTTTAGTCTCTTCTGTCGATTTCAAGCGATAACGTTTTTTTATGGAAAATTTGATTATTTCCCTTTAACAAACCGTACAAACGCCATATTTTAAGGAAAATAAATCCAAAAACGTCAAAGTATATCATTTAGCAAACAGAAAGGAAAATACATGGTTGTCTCAGATTTGTAAAAAAAATTGCTTTTTTACCCCACCATTTTTTTGTAACCACCTTTTGTATTTACTTTTTTTAAATAACCCCATTTAAAAAACAGCAGTGGAATATATATGTAAGGAAACTTTATGTGGGCAACTAACATACCATTTTTTTAATGATTTGCATCATTTTGACTGACATATGGCATATGACATATGGGTAAATATGACGCCATTATTTACCCGTACTTTATATGCCATAAGTCAGTCAAAATTGATAACATCATTTTACAATTCGGTAATGTAGTTGCCCATATGTGGTTTTCTAAGATATATTCCTGTTTTTAATATCATTGAAATTTTGATTTTCTGGTCATATTCCCCCCAAAAATCGTTTATTTTGTATTTGTGTTGGTCAAAAAACAAAATTTCAAAAACGAGACAACCATATCAAAACCCTTGCTATTTGCTATCTTTGATGTTTTGTATTTTATTTTCCTCAAGATATTGCATGTGTGTGGTCTGTTAACGTTTAGCTGATGTTGGTGCACACTGTACAACTCGTGAGTAGTGACGTCAATAAATGCGCTATAACTCTAAATTTTGGCGACCAAATTACGTTATTGTCTTACAAGATACATCAAATCGATGTAGAGGAACGTATCTGAAGTTGCGCGTTTATAGCGCTATTGGCCGTTTAGTTATTACGAAAATTAATCATGGGGCGTTAAGCGCCCCTCAGTCGATGGTTGGCTAATGGATGGCGGGCTAAATGAACCGTGTTATCTTTGAAGCCATTGTGCTACTTCTAAAATATATTTATATTTTTCCAAATAATTTTACAGTTGATGTTTTTGTTAGGAACATCACATTTTGCGGGGGCGTCCCAAAACAAGCTTCAAACTTAAAAAAAAAACATTGTCATCCTAGGGCGGCACCTGGCTGAGGGGTGGCACCTGACTGAAGGGGCGGCACCTGGCTGAAGGGGCAGCACCTGGCTAATAGCGCGGCACCTTGCTGAAGGAGAGGCCCGTTGCTGAAGGGGAGGCACCTAGCTGAGGGGCGGCACCTGGCTGAAGGTGCGGCACTCGGTTGAGGGGGCGTTATTTTTTAGGGGCAACACCTGGCTGAAGGACGCATCTGTCTGAGGGGGCGGCACCTGGCTGAAGAGGCGGCACCCGGTTGAGGGGGCGGGATCTTTTTGAGGGGCAACACCTGGCTGAAGGGCGGCTTCTTTCTGAGAAGCGGCACCTGGCTGAAGTGGCGGCACCTGGCTCAAGTGGCGGCACCCGGCTGAAGGGGTAGCATATTTTTATGGGCGGCACCTGGCTGAAAGGGCGGTACCCGGTTGTGGGGCGGCATATTTTTTACAGGCAATACCTGGCTGAAGGGTGTCATCTTTTTAAGGGGCGGCACCTGGCTGAAGGGGCTACATCTGGCTCAAGGGGTGGCATCTTTTGAGGGACGGCACCTGACTTGGTTGGCGTCCGGTCAGTGGCGGCACCTGGTCCTGGGTATGGGACGGCGCCTCGTTGAGGGCGGCACCTAGGCGGGGGCGGCACATTGGGACGTTCGAAAAAGTGGTACAACTAGTCTGAATGGTCTGTTAGGTGTCGACACCTTGCCCAGATAGGACAAAAGGCCGCAATTTTATTAGATGATCAGCAGTGCTTTGGTCGTAATTGGTTGATCTATTTGGATCTGAAGACGTCACGTGCTGATGAACACATATCTTGGAACCAGGGGCATCGCTACCTTCTGAAAAGTGGGGGGGGGGTCAACTGCCAGGGGGCGCCATTCCTAGATGGGGGCGCCCCGGCCTCAAGGGGCGCAAACCCTATGAACTTGTTGGATTTTACTCAAGGACGAATCTATTCGGGGGGATGCAAATCCAGTGGTGTATTTTCCCCAAAAAATGTTGAGCAGGGGGGGGGGCGTTTCGTCAGTCTATGTTCAACTGCAGGTCATCATCATCATCATCATCATCAACCCGTTTATTGCGCAAACACACAAAACAAACATGTCATAGTGCGGGAGAATTGGCACACAAGCGCATATTGCGCTTTAGTC
>VOPJ01016543.1:12767-59820 GCA_014673585.1 Semibalanus balanoides
GGTGATAAGTGTTTGCTCCGCTGCAGCTTTATGTTGAATAGAATGCCATTTTAGAATAATGACAAGGTTGATATGTGTGATTTGTAGAGCTCGCAGCGAAAATACTACGGTTTTCAAGTAAGTGCAACACTGTTTTACCTGGTACTAACGTATGCGGTATTTGTACTGTAAAGGCCAGGCCAGCCAATGCGGCCAATTGGTACCTGTTTATTCCGTTTTACAATATATAATCATGTTGTGGTACTTATTTGAAAATCAAATAAGTCATAAGTTATTTGAAAAGCCATGAGTTATTTTGAAAATAACAAAACCGGGTGTGGAGAATGATTCAGTGTCCTAGGATTGGCCAATTTTTGGCAGAAAAATGACACCCTGTCTCCAAATTTATATTTGTCAATACTATTTGTCCACTCTTTTCTCAATTTTCACTGTGCATTTTCCAAGGCTCCTTCCATTGAATAAATGGAACCCTTTGGGTAATAACTAATTCTGGTGAATCAAGTGAATAGGAATATTACTTCATCCAATAATTCATATTTTGAAACTTATTTTTAACTAAAAAGCGAATAAATACCTGACGTTTCGCTTTTATTGCTTATTCACTGGGCAAGTATAAGATTAAGATATATATGATATATACAAGATATATACGCATTTATTGATTATTGCCCAGTGAATAAACAATAAACGCAAAACGTTCGATATTTATTCACTTTTTAGTTTAAAATAAGTTTCTAAATTTGAATTATTAGATTAATATAAGGCCTTCCTTTCACTCGATAAACATTTGTCACATAAATATTCTTAATTCTGGTAAGCCGGTGATTTGTTATTGATGAAGCTTAGGTAGAATGTATATTTTTGTTTTTGAATTTTCCATTCTCTATGTTTTTTAGCCATAACTTTCCACTCAGCACCCCAGCTCGAAACCGATCTGAGGACCATGGGATGATCGTTGCATAATTTTGCAATGGCCATGATATATTGTACTATTTTTGGTTATCGGATAAGATCTAAATTAAAGTCTATACTCCAAAGTTTGTATTTTGGTACTGGTGACCATCACTATGCATTTTACACCATCCGTTTACCAACTAACACTATCTTGTTACCAGACTTGTGCCTGAATCCCGAGCTGGTTCTGGGAATTCTAGTGGAACCCTTAGCATAAAATACTATCATGATATAACCGAATCTTGTGGATCCTCAGCTTATTTTATTTATCTAGCGCTGGTGTACCCATGTGGACTTCTCCCGGGACACAGGATACAGAGATCAGGTTCAGGCTGTATGCCAAATTCAGGCATCATGTTGCTGCGTTCTGAACTTAAGTTAATATGTTTCTTTAGATTTTGCCTAATGACCTTGCGCTTTGGGACACATATACCATTGACCTGGACCTCCTGTCTGATTGGCCTGCCTATCGGGATTGACATTAGTCTGACCATGCTCTGACAGCCAGCTGTGGGTGTGACCTGACTCTGTCCATGACCCTGCTCTGACCCCCGACGGGGAAAAATGCACTCACTACTCTGAATGCCTCAGCAGAGTCTTTGTGCCAAATTTTAGGGCGACATGGCCGTTGTACAATTTTTGGGTGCTACACCACATGCACAACACCTGTGGTCACCAGTTTCAGAACACTTTATCAAATCGTATGCGCTGAATCAATTTGTGCTTATGGCGAGCAAATCGGTCCTGCCGTTTTTTTTCTTCTTCATTTTGCTGCACTGCCTTTACGTTTTTTTCTTCATTTTTTTCACTGCCTTTACAATTTTTTTCATTTACAATGACACGCTGATGACCTTAGGTTGTCAGATTCAGAACGGCTGGTGAAATTGTATGCGCTGAATCAATTGGAGCTTATGGCAAGTAAATCGGTCCAGCTGTTGCTGGGATTACATTTTGCTGCATTGCCTATATAGGCTTTTTGTATTTACAAGGTCACAGTGATGACCTGAGGTCACCAGTTCCAGAACTGCTGATGAAATTGTATGCGCTGAATCGATTGGTGTTAACAGCGAGCAAATCGGTCAAGCCGTTGCTGAGATTCCATTGTGTGGCAATGCCCATATAGGCTTTTTGCATTTTCAAGGTCATAGTGTTGACCTTGAATCAGGCACGTAGCCATGCATTCGTCCAGGAGGGGGGGGGGGGCGGCGCCACAAAAGGGCCCTTCCTGAGTGTTGAAAGGCACCCCAAAAAGCGGATTTAAAAAACTACGGGTTTCGGCCACTTTACTACCCATTTTTTCTTCAAATCTTGATAAACTAGATTGGACCAGGAGGTTACACAGGTTCATAAACGGGAAAGGGACTCTACTAGGCACGAAGTCAGGATTTCGCCCAGGGGGCGGGGCGCCTCGAGAGGGTTCATTCCCGAGCGTTGAAAGGGCACAGTAGAACGGATGAAAAGGTCTGCTTCCTCCTTACTGGTGAGGGGCCCATTTGGCATGTTCATTAACCCTTCTGACACGCCCAGGGACACTTTCGGTCTGTTCAAGGGCCCATGGGCGTCACATAACTTTAAAATTGATGCACCCTTAAACCCAAATCATCATCATCATCATGTTCAAGGGCCCTTCTGACCCTGCAAAGGGGCTCTTTGAACTTTGCAGGGGCCCTCCGGTCTGGCTATGGGCCTTCCAGTCTTCTCAGTGGCCCTTACGACCTGTTAAGGAACTGCGCTTGCTGCTTTTTTGCCCTACCCACATGCTTAGGGGCCCCTCCGACCTGCTCAGGGGCCCTTTCAACCTGCTCGGAATCTCAGGGGTCTGTGCGCCGAACTTTGGCTAGACGAAATTACGCTGGACGTGCGCTGAAATTTCGGCGCAATCGCTGAATTATGCTGGACATGTTGACGAAGCGTGTATTTTGTCCAGCCGGGCTCTGACCTACCGTGTGACATGACCCCTGTCCCGACTGCCTGTCGTGTAACCTTACCTCGTCTCACTAACTAATAATTCACTAACATCTCAAACTTGTCAGATTTTGCTTGTTTATGCAATATGCATTGCTAGCTCTATTTAAAAATGAATTGATTCAAATCTATGCTGGCAAAAAGCGAAGTTGTCTAAGCAAACAAATGTATTACATTATTTTGTATAGTATTCAACATAAATTGCACATTTAAGTAATATCATGCCTTATCTTCTCTAGGTTTCCTTCTGACAAGGTCTTTCAACAGCGGTGGAAGACCCTTGTAGGAGTTTCCGAGATTGCCACCACTTCGGGTGTGTGTTTGAAACACTTCCGAGCGGATGACATCTCTGTCACCAAGAAACGGGCCAGGCTGTTGAAAGGTGTCTTACCTTCGCTACAGGTAAATGGGAAGGTAGCTTTTTGCGTTGCTTTGTGAGTAATTGTAGGTACATATCTGAAACATGTTCTTATGATTTAAATTCGCGTTTCGTTGTGGTTCACCAATTAAAAGGGTTGTTTGTGATTGTCTTTGGTTCATTTTGGAAGTCTATTTTGTATTGCATACAGTGCCAATTTTAAGCAACCAACTATGTTTGGTTGGTGCATAAAAAGCATCATCATCATATAACTACACGGACTGCATCACAAGCACTAAGTGACGTGTCATGCTAATTGTGAGTGATGCCATGAATGTAATGCGGAATATTTAATTTTCCCAGCTTGAACATCGCTCAGACACTGAGCAAGTGTGTGATGCAGAGGTCGCGGATGTCAGGCAGCCCAGCACAGGCAGCACACCTGTGTCTGTAGCCGGTTCTGCAGACATTGACATCAGTCAGCCCTGCACGAGTACACCTGTTGCTGTATCCCGGTATGAAAACATTGCTTTCTTTGATTTTGTATAGTGCAATTTGCATTTTGTATCACATTGCTTCAGGAATTTACTATTTGATTTGGTGATTGCATTGTATTTTTTATTCCATTTCTTCAATACATTGTATTTACTTTGACCTGGCTGATGACCTCATTTTATATTATATGCTTATCACCATGGGCGGAACTCAAATGTAAATTGAGGTTGTAGCTGCAATCCAAATAACTTGTTCATTTAACATTACGACTATGACGCGATGTGGTATAAATGCGGCAAGTGTCTTATTCATAAATCCGTCAACGGTGGAACAAGCCCGGAAGTGGGCACCCAACCCCACATGAGGGCGCCGTCAGCGAAAAGTAGTTGAATGGGGGGGGCTCTGATAAATCACCGAGCCTCCGATAAATTACCGAGAACACACTCCCGGCTTCCACATAGGTATGTGGAAGCCAAAGGCACTATCCAAAGCCACTATCCAACATAGCTCCAATGATGATTTCCGATACAACTTGATAATCCCACACCCATATACCTCTCAGGGCTACCTCCAATACACATTTGAATGTGTCCTCCCACATGCTTTCAAAACGCACTCCGTTACACTTCTGAATGAACACGCCTTCAAAAACGACCTCCGATATACCTCTGAAGGCGCTCTCCCACATACCTCCGAAGTCGCCCTCCGATATATATCCGATGGCATCCCTCCAAATGTCTCCAGAGGCGCCCTCTAGGAAACCAGAGACGACCTCACCTCACATTCAGCGAAGGTTGCCTTTGGTGGTATGAAGCGATGGCGCCCTCGGGCTTCGGATATATGTATCTGAGGGTGCTTTTGGACTGTGTGGGAGCCCTGGGAGGGCGCCTTCAGAGATGTATCAATGGGCGGCTTTGAAGGCATGTTGGAAAGCGTATTTAGATGTATATTGGAGGTTGCCTTTGGAGCTATGTGGGAGGGCACTTTCAGAGGTGTATCGGAGGTCGCCTCTGGAAGTATTTGGGAGAGTGCTTTGAAGTATGAGGGAGGTTGCATTTGGAGGCATGTTGGAGGTCGCCTTTAGAGGTATGTGGGTGGGCGTCTTCATAGGTTTATTGGAGCGAGACTTACATTCAGTGGATTAATGCGCCTCAAATTCAGCCGAAAAGCGCATCACATTCAGGCATTTCATGACCCGAAATCGCCTTCGGTGCATGATGGTGCCTTCGAAGGGGGACCATGGTGCAGTGACCCCTCCCCCTTAATATACCCATGAATGGGACTCTTAACAAGGTCAACCCAATTTATTTTTCAAAAAGTTATGACTCTGCTTATCACTTATAAGCATTCAGCAATAATTGCATAGACTTTGAGACCATACTTACAACATAACCATTTTATTTCATCAGGGAGCAAGATGCAGCAGGCAACGATGGCGCACTGCCGAAGGGGAAAACAAGACACAGAAGAGCGGTTGGCATGCGGTCGGCGGTCATGGTCCGGAGGCTGACACTTCAGAGGTTGAAGACCATCCAAGGGCAGCTGATGTGCGATTCGGTGTCTCAAACAATATCTCTCCTGGCTAAACGGTGAGAAACTACGACGAGTACCATTTCCACGCTCATCATGGTAAGCAATATTGTCTGGGATATGATGCTGTCAAGACGTTATAATTTGAATGGTCAATTAGGGTACTCATATTGGAATGTCAAAAACTATGTCAGGCATAATTAGCAATATAAAAACAACAGCACTATTATTAGCAGTATATAACCAATGAAGCGCCGTAGTTGGCGATGAACGAGCGAGCGCGAAGGAAAGATATGATGAATTTCAACTCAATCGGGCAAGTAGTTTCTGAGATATAAAAAGTGCGCGCACGTGCAGACCCGTGACTTGTGGGAAAGAGGTGGCTGAAAGGTCCCTAGCCGCACAATAAACTTGAACACAATCGGTTCAGCCGTTTCTGAGATATAGAATAGGGGTGTGCACGTGCGCATGTGCAGAGGAACCGCTCCCCTGACTTTTGGTAAAGCGGTGGCTGAGGGAACCCAAACCACACACCAAATTGGAAGACAATCGGTATTCGGTTCAGCCGTTCCTGAAATTAACAGCCCTCACGACAAATTAATTAACTGATATATATATATATATATATATAATAGGTGTGTGCACGTGCGCACGTGCAGAGCCACCACACCCCTGAATAGTGGAATAGCGGCGGCTGAGGGGTCCCTAACCATACTTGAAATTCGAACACAATCGGCCCAGCCGTTGCGGAGTTTTTGAGACAAAACACCTTTCAGCATCCCTCACGCGTCACATGCCACGCGCTGTGGTAGTCACCCACATGAGTCGGCATGAGTTTGAAAATCGGACTTCGGAGCGATCGCCTTTTGAGGAAAATAGTGACTCAATACTAATGTGGAATCGCTGAAATATGAACAATATTAACACAATTTTCTGTCACAGGTACCTGTGGGTGATGAGACGAAAGCCCACGACAGAGAAACAGGCCAGCCAAGAGATTACGCCGGTTCGACCACTCTCGGCTGACAACGTGGACCAGCAGCAGTTTTTTACCCCTAAGTAGACCAATGTCCCCAAAATTTCGTGTTTTTTGCCAGGGTTCAAACCATAAAACCCATAACCATAACCATAACGTATTCGGGAAGAATCCACTTGCCTGATGGGTCCTTTCTCAATCGAGCTGGGTACAGTTGACCTCAGTTCAGGAATATTGAAGATTGCCTCTGCCCATGGACATCCAGAGGACTTGAAACTGTTCAAATGACTAGAACTACTTCCGAGCGAGAGCGTTCCCAGTCGCTTCACGACTCCACAACAAAACAGTGTCTTCTCAACCCTCCGAATTTGGCCAGTTCCTTGCTTCAATTTTCCATGGTTCCTCTTTCCGGAATAGCCGTGCATGGTGAGAAGAATTCTTCCGGTTGCAGTCCAGCTCAGGAATGCATGATTTGGAATGTTGCTTCATCATATCTCCGAACGACTCTTCTTAATACAGCAGGGCAGGTCGCAGTTTGAACGCTCGGTACGTCGGATCTCTCAACTCTGCGGATGAGTCGCGATAGCCGACGCTTACCTCGTTCGACTGCCTATCTGATGTCAGCTTCTGTTACATGGGGCCCCACACTGGAACAGCCGAACTCAAGTGGGGTCTGACCAGCGTCTTGAACAGCAGGGGAAGTGTTACTCTGTCGATGGCTGTCATGGGAAATCATGGGAAATTTCAGACATGTGTCATGGGATGTGGGATCATGGTCATGTGTCATGTCATGTCATGTCATGTCATGTCATGTGTGATGTCATGTGTCATGATGTCATGTGTCATGGGAAATTTCAGACAAAAAAGGCCATGGGTGTGGACAATTATGTAGAAAATGGTACAATATCGATTCCTGTTTCGAATATAAAAACAGTACTTTTGGTTGGAATCATGTATGCACTTCTAGTCAATATTTACCTTTGACAGAATCAATATCACAATTAATATTTTGGGAGTGGAAAACTCAATCTTAAAATGAGGGAGTAAGAGAAGTGAAAAATATTCACATTTCTGTGTCATTTCCAACCAAGATCGACACATTTAGTACACTGAAATATGAACAATTATATCTAGCCTCTACCTTTGAACCCCCGGGTCCCCACGTCGCCAACCACCATTCACATAACCCCGCACTGCAGGGTGTGATTTCCCCCCCTCGTTTTCAGGAAGACGAAAAACCGCGGCGCGCAGCGCCGACCAAAATTTATGTAACCAGTATTTGGGACATCAAATTACCCACACTTTGAAAAGTGTTTGACTTAAGAAGTCATCTCAGTCAAGGTCACAATCCATTAATGACTCACCTTCAAAAAATGTTTGCTCGTCCGAAACCAACTGGTGTCTTATTCTTTTCGAAAGATTTGAAAACTGCTAATTTCATAAGAATATCAGTACCTACAATTCTTATATCTCTGATTTTTCGTATCGGTGACCAAAGGTCAGGTCAATTTCCTGACCTCCCCATTATAAGCGAATGGGAAAATAAGCAAATGCAAATGCAAAAGCAAGAGATAGAGACGATTAGTTGACACCAATGTGTTAGTCTCGTCTGGCCGCGTTGCCCCATATGCTGGTTTCAGTCAAGTCGTATCACTGATACGCAGGTTTCTTGTGATGATGGCCAATCTGAACTGTATGTATTTGCAATTACAAGCGTTAATTTACTTGCACTAACTGTATAGTGCATATGTTTGCAATATTAGTTGCGAGACAACATTTTGCTAGTTTGGTCCGCTGGGTCCGAATTTGCCTTGCACCTGGTAAAACTGGGTCCATTTTTCAGTTTTTGGGACCGGGTCGGATCTGGGTCCCAAAAATATCAACTTTCGCCACCTCTAATGTAAATACGCACGCGTTGTGTGCTAGTATGATTTTACTTGTTCTCAGACTAAAGCTTGAATAATGTTATTACTAAATAGTCTTCTGAGATCGTGATCTTCGGGGCTAGTTTTTGCCTGTTTTAACTGGAACATCATAAATAAATCAATACAAGTACCTATGAATTAATTAAATATCATGCAACTGAAACAATTGATTTGTTCGCCATATATTTCCATTGTTCAATCACTTATCATTCGTGTTTGCATTGAGGGTATTGCACTGCTCATGAAGGAATGAATTTATGAAAGTGTAAAAAACGACGAAAAGTACGCAATAGTGAAACTACAGTGCAGTATCAACTATTGCATTTTTCGCACAGTTCTCGTCCGCCACCGTTGAGCCGCCAGGAACACGGCGCCCTAATCGCCACACAACAGATCAGCTCCTTCACGGCCCGAGGGTAATGCTGCACCAAACCTCCACGGACCTCCATGGCGAAGCGGAGTTGCTGGAAAGCCTTAAGCAACACTATATACCAGATGACCAATCACAATGCAATTATTTATCCAAGAATTTAACTTCACTAACTGTTTACGCCTAACGAACACACGATCAATCTAAAAACTCTGCTTGGTAGGGCCGCACCACAACTTTTTGAGGAAGTACGGGAGGTGAACATGAGCCTCGCCTGGTGACAATGACCTACATGAACCTGAAGTCATAAAAATAGGAAGGCTCGGCAAAACGATGAATGAAGCATTTTCTGTGAAATTTTAGAGCGGTCCTACGCGCCCCCTTTCCCGAATGATACCCGGAAAAGCAAATTGAGGGGCGGTCTAAACGCCCCCCCCCCGGCCCGGCGCGGGATAAGAAACTTGCTAAAAATTGTGATTATTTTCATTTGAGGAGCTATTTCCAGTTGATTTATATCTCAAACTACTGGCAATTAACGCAAATAGTGTGTTCTTTTCTCGCTTTGCACGCATTCGCAGATACATTAGGTCATTTTTCCCATTGATGGCACGATGGTTGTTTGTTTCAGAGATACAATGTTTTTGTATGTATGAGTACCAAGTGTTGTTATTTCAATATTTATTTGCCATCAGGCACATCATCTGGAGCAGCAGACGACGCTAGACGCTGAAGGGGACGACTGGGAGCCACTGACGCCTCCGTATTGTAGAAGACAGTCTGTGTGGAGAGACGACTCCGTATGCCTCCTCACTGGGAACTCCGCGTGCGTCGCGCAGAGCCCCACTGCCCAACTTGCGACCGACTACCGGGCCATCTGCAGCATGCAGTGCAAAGTGCCGCCGCACTGAAACGTCAAAGCCTATCATTCACGTAACATGGTTGAGTTACGAATCAAATTAATTGCATCAAACTGTGTGATGGAACGAATTCTGCCCCCGCAGGTTAATCGTAAATCTGGCCGCCCGCAGGAAAATAGGTTAAGTTCAAAGTTGAGATAGCCAATGTGTTGAGAACCTTTGCTACACTGTTCATTGTCGCGTGTGTTGCTCACGTTGTGGTTCGATTCCCACGGCTGACTATATTAATATTAGTCGGAAATGGAACACAGAGCAACGTGATCGTCGTCTTTCTAGTTTCATATCACCTTAGTTTCCATCCAGTGTCATAAAAGTGCACATATTTCTCCATTAAGTTTCGACGTCTGATTCAATGCCAACTTGACTGCATGCTGATGTTTTATTTTGTCTCAGGGTGCATGTGGATGGTGATCATAAAATATGACAGGAGAAGATAAACACAAATTAACATGCATCTTACATACTCAATAACGTACAAAGCTGGTATATGATACACATAATTGTTTTGCCGAGGCAAAAAATATCCGTTGAAATTTGTTGCGCGAACATAGATTGTGAAAACCACTTTTCTGACCACGGCTTGAAGCTTACCTTTAATTTTAATTCAATTCTGATATGTGTATTTTATTGCTTTCATTCAACATGTGATGAGTTCCAAGGAACCGTAAGGAGCCTTGCACTCAACCAGACGAAGGAGGTCAGGTCCGTTAATTCACAAGGTGTCGCCGCGGCCATCACCCTCAAGCCTGCAGCGTGCTGGCGTCGTCAAGCTTGATACTCAAGCAACAGAGCTAAGCGCCAAGCGCCCACCACCGGATCGCACAACACGATCCGTTAACCATCATTGACCGAGGCCTACAAGGCAGACCATCGCCGCAGCAACGAGCGGCTGCGCAGTCAAACAGTCTCCTAAAGGTCTCGTGCAGGTCAGTGAGCGTCACCCAAGGCTCACAACAAGGTGGAAACAAACTGTGAGGGATGGCGCCATTATTGCTGTAACTACCATTGTTCCTTACAAAGAGTTTAGAGTCTGAATGGTAAATGGGGTGAAATGCAAAATTGTTTCCTTTATAATCATCCTAAGTCTGGAAACAAAACTCATCAAATACAATGATGCACCAATCATCTGTGTTTCTCCAAAGTCCCAGTAGATCCCTCTATTGAATTTGGCAACGGGTCTTGGATCCCATAATAACAAATGAAAATGGATCTGATTCTAACGATTTTCGGTTCAGACGGGATCCGACTTATAAATTATGTCATACGTAAAGTATGCATTGACAAAATATCGCAAGGCATACGCCCATGCTAGTTCCATTTACAACGAATTAAACTACATTTACATAAAATTTAAAAAAGGTACCTACATTTACATAAAATTTGGGTTCCGAAAACAAATATCTGTATAATGGCGGTTCTGGAATCCCAGTGGATCCCAGTGCAAAATGGTACCTGCGATCTCGGATCCCGGCGGATCCATAGACCTATGTTGCAGACTGATCTATGATCCAAGTGGATCAAACAACAAATTGTGAAGGTGGATCTATGATCCCAGGTAATCTGGGATCAATATCCAAGAGATCAGATCACGGGATCAGTTTTTGCGATCCGAGAACATGTCTGCTGTAAACAATACTCAGGGTGAAAGCATGGCCATACTAAAACGCGTCGATTGTTCCAGGTGACTGTCAGAACGACAGCCCCGGTTACTCCGCCTCGTATGGGACGTATACCCTGATGGACAACACCACCGGCCACATTGTCGCACAGGTGTGAACATTACAGTGGTACTCATGGTCGTTACATGATTGTTAATTTGAAAAATGTATTTGATAGTTTTTGCATTTATATCAATTTTTCCATTTATTGACGTGCAGTCTTGCATCTTTTAATCATTAGTGTTTTCCTCCTTTCGCGTTTTGCGTTTTAAGTATCATTTTCCGTAATCACATCATAACAACTATGGTAGTCACTGTCAGCATTACTATTGCCATGCCATCGCTAAGTATGACGTTGATATATACTTTTTTGCTTGCAGCACACCGTTTCCCGTCAGGAGGTCTGCTTCTCTAGCCCTAGAGAGGAGGTGGAGGGGGCGTCACGTTGCCTCCACGAGATGATGCAGGCACCCACGTGGAGTAATGTGGTCGACCAGCACGTCGAGTCAAAAAACTTGTCGGTAAATACCAAGCGTGGTGTCGTTTCTCTAACCATAATCTAAGTTTGAAACCAAATTATGTACATTTATTGTCCACAATTATGTTTATAAAAGTTACCACACAGCCTTAACTGTTTCGGTAAGATTTCTTCTTTCAAAAGAGTTTTTACAAATAGTATTCGAAAGTCAACTGTGTGTTTATATTTTCAACGACGTAACATAATACAGTTATAGTTTTAGTTTCATTGTTCCTAGCTTTCAGGGAACAATGGTTAAAGAGAAATAGTTCACCTTGGATTGTTTTTTCAGAACCAATTTGATTATATTTCAAATACAACTTCTTTTCATTAATGTCAAAAATGGTGCATACATCGCGCAGATCAAGACAGAAGGACGCAAAATGATTAAGTTCATCAAAATATTATATTGCTACTCTACCGCAACGTCAACGTGTGCTAGCCAATCAGTATCGAAGTATAGTCGCCTAAGATACTGTAGAGCCTTTGCCAGCGTTGTGAGGCCCACAATAGCTCGCCAGGTTGTTGGAGCCCCACAATCCTTCGAACAAAAAGTCAAGTAATATTTCGGCTGGAGAACCCTTTCAGCCAGAAACCTTGCAGTTAGGGGTTTTCAACACGTGCTACAAACTGCTATCTCAGTTCCAAGCCCATATTGAAGGTGAACTATTTCCTTAAATTCTGCTATTCAAAATAAACATACAATACATGTATCTCAGATTACAACCAGTATCGACGATTTTCAATAAAATCATGACAAATCAATTTAATCATATCTCTATCTAATTCAACATTTCTATCCACAGAGAACACTCTGCCTGGAGTGAAATACTCGTTTGACGTATGGCACGCGGCGAAGAACGTCGGCAAACGCCTGAACGCTTTCGCGTCAAAACCCCAAATACAAAAAACTTCGGTCCGGGGCGCACTTTAAAAACATTTTGGATTGCGCCAAGACGTCTGAGGGCGACACCATCATTCGCGGATATAGTATCAATTCAATTAAGAGGCATTTTGAAGGCATCCGGCCCATAGTTCCAGGTCCCTTCTGCTGTCAGGGGACCCTCTGACCTGTCAGGGCTTTTCAACTTAGCAGTGGCCCTCTGGCTGTTAAGGGTTTCCCAGCCTGCTCAGGCCCCGACCTAGTGAGGAATTGCGGCTGGCTGCTTTTTTTTCACCTACCACAGTGCTCAGGGCCCTCGACCCGCTCAGGAGTCCCTCCACCTGCCCAGGGGCCCTTCAACATGCCCAGAGGCCCTCTATGCTGAGCTAGGACTCATTCGACGGGGTTCAGAGCCCCTCGAAACGCTCGGACCCTTGTCGACCTTCCGGGGCCCCTCAGCTTCTCAGGGGCCCTCTGATGCTGGCTGTGGCCATTCACTGTTGATGGGACCCTTATGACTCTGCTCAGGGCCTTGACCTCCCTATTGGCCCCTCCGACCTGCCAGGCCCATACTACCTGCACTGATCCCTTGTGACATATATGTGTCAGTGGCCCATGTCACTGACCGTGGGTACTACCTCAGCCAAGTCCTGGATACGCTTTTGACTCGGCGGTAAAAAGTTTAATAAATAGAACTAGATGACTTAGTGAAAATCTTCCAAATGTAAGATGACACTAAGGAAATATGTCATTTTTTGTGTTTTCCTGGATCGATCGGATCAAGCGTAGGAACTTACCTGAGGTCATTGACGTGACAAATTCTGAAATTGCAGAATTGCAGTCTTAGGTGAATACACAACACGAGGGCAGCTTCACGAGATTCAGTTTGCTATTGTTCTGGTGTTTCTATTTAATTATTTAAATGTAAGGTCACTTGACTTGACCTGGCGACCTGACTTGACTTGACACTGACCATTTGTATGTGAGGTGTGAGTAGGATGTATATTTACCCGGAAAGCCAAGTTTGGCGTCTTTGCGTAATGCGTTTTGTCGTTATTTAGGTCTTCCAGAAAATTATTGGGGATTAGTAAACCAAAATACCACCAACCATGTGGCAGCTAATATTTGACTTTTATCAATCATTTTAAGATTGAATGGAGTGCGTTTAATTCATATAGGACAAGGTTTAGCTGGTTTACCAATTCAATAACATTGGTATCTGTAATTTTAGAAACGTTGGGTGATGGCAGTCCACCATGTGTGCGGCGAACATGTGACGAAGAGCGGGACCAACGCGTGCCATCATGATGTCCTGGACGAGCACGAACTGGAGTGGCTGACTCCCGGCTCCGACGCCCACAAGGCGGTCCAAGACGTCGTCCTGAGCCCGCGGACGCTCGGCCTGTCGAGACACGTCTCCTCATTCCGGTGAGAGTTGGATATTTGCATTTGTGGTCGCCGAGCATGCCAATTTCTAAAAGTATCCAACTTGCATCGTTGCTGTTCCATCGGTCCTCAGTCCTCACTATCCCACTACTCTTTGTGTTTTGTTTATCTTATATATTGGCATGTTACTGAAATGAAATTGAATACCGTTTACTTCAGCTGTAGCGAATTTTCAGTATTTTGCCTTATTCATGTCTCAAACCGTTTATACAACAGCCTTTTGTTTTAAATTTGTATCACGGTCATCCGCGCTCGGCCGGACACGGAGACTTGCATTTTCAACGGTAATGTGTGATGCTCTGACAGTGCAGTGGTCGTCGGATCGGTTTCACTGCGCTCTTCCGTGGCGGCGCAGTGAGCCGTGCGGACATCCGGCCGTGCCGGCCGCTCTGACCCGTCCTGTCGCAAGGACGCCGATAACCTGTGCACCGGGGTGGGAGGTGGGGGTCACAAGGAGACGACCGTCCCAGACCGCGTCATAACACCTTTGATAATATGTGTTTTCATGTGAGACCGCGCACCGAACGGAGTGCCTGGTCCGTGCGTCCGACTCATGGCAAGACAACTTGCCGACTACGCTGTGTGTGATCGTTGGAACCAACCAATGTGGTCGGACATTATTTTTACCATACGTGTTTGTATTGCAGTCACACTGGCAGACTCGAGGTCTTTCACTCGACAAGCAATGCCTACGCGCCGAAACAGAAGTTCTACTCGTAAGTTTTTTTAACTAAAATAGTTTGGTATTGACTATAATGTCAGTTATTTAAACACGGTCATAGTAGGTTTATGATCGAGTTAAATCTGCAATGCCTGCCCAACAGACATGTGCAATTCATTTTTTCTCTGTTGATTGTAAATACACTTATCCTCTTGTTAACAAACTGCGGAATGGCGAGATGTTCGAGATGTCGAGATGTTCGAGATGTCGAGATGTTCGAGATGTTGAGATGTCGAGAATGTCGAGATGTCGAGAATGTCGAGAATGTCGAGATGTCGAGATGTCTGCCGTTTGCCAGTTACAAATATTTGCCTTTCTGATACCGGTCCGGTCCGCCGCCGATGATGAATGGCTTGTGACTGTGACAATAATTATAATTTTGCATGTTACAGGTAACCAGTTTCATCGCCAGGAAACAGGTGGCAGCCTGAGACTACACCGCTCACCTCCGCGTCCGGTCGCCCCGCAACAGGGACGCACCGTCGGTTAGCAAATTATAAATGGCAAACGTCGCCCAGCTGCACTTCCATTTCGATAAATTTTACCGGAAAATATTATTGGATGTCATATTGTATATATATATATATATATATATATATATATATATATATATATATATATATATATATATATTATTACTCTGGGAGAAAATATTTGTTATGGTCATATTTTGCAATTTTTGTTTACCTTTGTTCCAGGACACGTTTCAAATAATGTCATGAGGACTTAAAAAATGAAGCTTTTTAGAGTTGTGTGCACCTTCAATGAGTATCACGGCAACTTGAATGAAGCAAGTTTTGCTCACTGTGTTTTTCAAAACAGCGTATATTTTCCAGGATGAAGCGTGCCTACAGCAGGGTGTCAGATAAGTATGTGCTGCGCCCAATCAAGGTAACGAAAACGTTTACCCACATTCGGCCGCTTCTGAAAAAGATGGTGGAGCTTCGTAGGCACACGTCAATCATCGGGCAAAAGGAGCGCAGGGTGGAAGACCCACGCAAGATCCACCCTTACGTCCACCGGGGACCTCGGGAAAATGAGAGTACCGAGTCTCTGAAGGAGGAGGCTGGACAACATAGCCGCTTCTGAAGGTGAGTTAAACGTGGCATAGCTGGATGAAACTCCTTAGCACAGTGTTCTGCGTCCGCTGGTGTGCGCCTCTGAGCAAGTAGATGTCAGCTCTGTCTGTCCGTGCCGTGCTGTGACCAGTGCTGCTGTGTAACGGGTATCTGCTTCGTTCTGTCTGTCAGGCCGCTGAGGGGCATCGCCGAGGAGATCGCTCTGGAGAAGGAACAGATCCGACGGGAGCGGGAAGGCAGCCCAGACATGGAGCGGGAGGGCAGCCGAGGTCGGGATCGACCGGCAGGAGCAGAGACCTCGCCGATGGCAGAGGACGTGACCATCGCGACGGGAGGGAGCAACGCGACCACCGGGACAAGACGCGCGAGCATCAGGACAGGGACAGCAAGACGCGCGAGCATCCGGGACAGCAAGACGCGCGAGCTTCAGGACAGCAAGACGCGCGATAACCGGGACAGCAAGACGCGCGAGCATCAGGACGACCGGCGGCGTGCGCGAGAGCATCGCAGCCGGGAACGGGAGGGCGTCGCCCCAGCCGCGGCGCCCACCCGCGAGCGCCGCCTCCGCCGCAGTCGCAGCCGCGACCGGCACACCGGCCATCACAAGGAGCGCACCAAGCGCAGCGGCAGCCACAGCAGGGAGCGCCGCAAGCGGAGCCGGTCCGGCGACCGCGACCGGCACCGGGAGGAGCGGCGTCACCGGCGCAGTGGCAGCCGGGAGCGGCGCCCGTGCGGCCCGCGCAGTCCGGCCTCGCGCCGGTCCTGGGCACAGTACAATGACGGAGCGGGGACGCCTGTGTCATCATCATCGGAGAGAGCCTGCTGCGCGACCGTCGGCGCGCGATTCGTGCGAAGGACACCGCGGAGTGTCCGGAGTGGAGGCTGTCTGTCAGTGCTTCGTGGAGCGGTTCATGACCTACGTCGCTGGCAGGTTGTCAGGCCAAAAGCGTCGCGCTGCAGTGGTGATATAACATGCTGACCTGCGACCGCGTCTGTGTCGCTTTTGAGCACCTGACGAGGTGGCGACTAAGCCGTCGGACGACACGGTCAGTTACGATTGAAGCCTTACGTAGCTGACTAGATGCGCTCGGTGCCAGCTCCGGCTCGAACCCTCCCTGACACGATACACGACAGTCGCGCTGGTTAAGCCATAGTACACCGCACAGAGTTGCTACTTCGCTTGAGGCATGTGCATCCATCGCGGCAGCGCCTGGCACCTATGGTCAACGCCAAGTCGAGTCAGGGACCTCTGGATAGCCCCCGACCGACCCCGGTAGGTGTCCGACGCCGAACGGCCACGGCCCGCCGGCAGCGGCGCTCCACAGACACCCACCTCGTGTTACACTAAGTAATCATCACCTTGTCCTTATCTGCATCTGAACGAAATGCATGATATTAGTATCTTCAGGGCGGGCATGCCGCAGGGCGGCCGAATGCTGGGGCCTGAGTAGAAGGTCAACCAGTCGCACACTTGATACTGTCGTATCGATCATCACAATATCTTCCAACGATGGCGCGTCGACGAGTTGTGTTTGACGTGAGGCCGACGCGCTTACCGCGCACTGTGTGTTGCGGTATCCCGCCTTCCTACCTTCGGCAATAACCCCGTAGTAGGGCTACCTGCAGCTGATGGGGATTGTAATTTAGGGCTGAGGGCCTCTGCGACATGCGCCCAAGGCAACTATAGGTCTCATACCATTCTACGCACCCGAGTTGCTCCACATACGGCTTGCCTGCACTCACAGTGGTGAACACAATCATTGCCAAGTCGAAGTTCTTGCTTTCAAACGCTCCAGCCAACTGTAAAACTAGCATCCGCTATTTCTCAAAGTCATACCACACATCACACTACACACCATACTCTTACCCAAGCTTTGTAGCCGAGCCCCGGGCAACCCGCGTCGCAGTATAGAACGGGTTGCAGCCCACTCATTCGTATATCACCAAACAGAGATTTCCATCTTTTTATATAAAAACGCCGTTTCTGTGCACTCTTCAAAGACCTTCTAGGTCCCAGCTGCGTGCATGCCGCACTGAGCGTCCACGTCAATAGTTTGACAACGCTTCCGAAGTCCTTAATGCCACTCTACCCGGCTGATGTCCGAGACTCTGCCCGATCTATCTCTGGCCCATCCCACACAAAAACGCGATTTCTGTGCACTCTTCAAAAGGAACTTCTGTGCCCAGCTGCGGTGCATGCTCTGAGCGTCTATAAAGTTTACAGACGCTCCATCATGGCCCGGTAGCCGGTGTACTGGCCATCGGGGCTCGGCCACTTCCTCCGGATTGCACAGACCACGCAGGACGGCGCTGGCTGACGGTTGCCGCGCCCCAGGTAGCCACACCTGAAACATATTTATCGTGGAGTTTAGGTGGCATGTAATAGTATGCTTGCACGATTACTCTCGGTCAATGCACATGTTAAAACTCTGGTGTCATTGATTGTCAAGCAGTGCACTGTGCAGATAACCTAATTATGTTGCGGATCTGGTTAATTGTGTTACGGTTCTGAAATATTTTTGACGGATTGGTTCCAGTTGCTATGGGAACTGTCTACATTCGAGCAGAATGAATTGCAAACAAGTAGAGTTGCAAAACTTATAGTGACGTAACCAGCAATGGGCCTGAATACAGACTGGACTCTGTTCTGTCCTAGATGGAGTATCCAGCAAGCTTGCCGGGCTAATACACTATGAATTGTTCAAGCCGAGCAAATATGTGTATTTATTGAATAACATGCAGTGCATAGGCCAGTTTTTGCCACGCTCACTCGTTAATCGCCGAATACGGCGCACTACTGGTAACAATTATTTAATAGATTAATGCTGATAATACGAAGGCCGTTGTCTGGTGTATCTGCTGACCGTCATTAGTATACAGGTTGTTCCCAAATTGATGTCACACCCTTCCACGAGCTCAATTTTTCCCAGTAAGGCGCACCACGCATGAAATTTTGTCCGAACAGGCCCGAACATTCACTATGCCGACAGCCAAGCAGCTGGCCGACTAAGACTGGTCTTTGACCTCTGGACACCTGGTCCGCGCGCGCTGGATGCCAATCTGGAAATGACCCCGGCCGCGGCCACCATCCCGGCGGGCTGGGTCATGTCGGTCAGCGGGTCACGTGACCAGTAGACTCGCAACCAAGTCCTAAGGGCTGGTCCTGGCGATTCCATTTGCGGTGCGCCAAACTGGGAGAAATGAAGCTCGTGGAAGGGTGTGACATCAATTTTGGGACACCCTGTAGACGAACTACACTAGCTGTAGCGCCGCTCAGAAGCCGTTCCCGGTTGAGCCGACATTAGCGCCGCATCGGAGAGGGGCATGAGTTAGCGTGGCAATGCTTTGGCTATGGCAGATTATCTATATTGGACAATAACCACCGTGAACGTTCAGGTTAAATATCTGTATTCCATGTTATTCAATATGAATCACTCCCCGTCCAAAATTTTATTGCGCGCTACTTCACGCGGTTTTTCAGTCACAGACCAACAAATATCGCCCCTCCGCCAACTAAAATGCATTGCCACACTATCTCATGACCCCCCCCCCGCTGCGGAGCTAGTGTCGCCTAGCGGGAGCTGCTGCCGGGCGGTGTAGTTCGTCTATAACTCTATACCTTTACATAATTATGGGTGTATCACACATTATTGTAAAACTTACCTCCACATCATATAGAGGCGGTAGGCGTGCCAACGCAGGGGCTTGGCATACGCCCCTGGCTCGTCCTGCGTTTGTAGACGCGTCGGCGAGTCACCGCGGAGCTCGCCGTGCAGGAGCATACCTGCGGCGACTGCTCCGCGGCTCAGGACCACCAGCTGCAAGTCCTGTGGCGCAAACCATATATCAAGAGGATGTAGTACATTAGACGATTTACAACAATGAAACGCACCATCATCGGTTACGTATGAATTCGTTGACATATTTATGTTGTCTATATATATATATATATATATATATATATATATACTTTCGTACTATTGTTATACTATTGTTTACCCCTCGCACCGACGGGGGGGGATACCGCGCCCCAAGAGATCTCAAAACTACGCAACGTAGCGAGAAGCAGAAAACGGCGTGAGGTAGGCCGTGACGAGTACTAGCGAAAATACTTAAATATATTTTTGATCAGTTCAATATTGAGGTCACCAGAGGTCAAAAAAGGTCAAAATTTTCCCATATTTCGAGTAAATTGAGCACTGCTTCACATAATCCGGGCTAGCTCAGTAACTAACATAGCTTAGGAGCCATCCGAAAAAAGCACTGCATTTCTTCATTGAAACACTCTTATCGCTAATATGTCCTCAGATTTGAGATCAAGTTCAATAGTTAAGGCTCCAGAGGTCAGCGAAGGTCAAAATGCTATAATTTTCACTGAAAAAAGTTTTTGTCAATAATCTTCTTAAAGTTGTAAAGGTAGAGGCAGTCATTTTGCCACCTCGTGTTTTCACACATGCACGGCGCAATCGAACCATAATATCGTTTGATCTAGCTAGATCAAACTAAAAAATGACCTGACCTGACCTGAGTCATGTCAAGGTCAGTCCCAAATTTTATTGTCTATCGATGGAGGTTACAAGAGAAACATGAATGGTGAAAAACCACAGTACTCTATCTTACGTAGAACATGATTATTGTACAAAAAACATATGACCTTTTGGCACATTGGATTTGACCTTAACGAGGTCACGGAAGAAAAATATGACTTGCATTCGTATTATTTGCTTCAGAATAGTGATTAGGATGAAAACTGACCACATTTAGCCAGGTTTTGTTCGATTGGTGCGCATTTCAATTTTCTCCCATAGACTTATAATGGGAGGTCTCAAAAATTGACATGACCTCAGGTCACCGATATAAAAAAAAAATCCAAGATTAATATCGAACCTGTAGATATCGAAGGCCTTAATTACACACTGTGAGTTTTACAAACTGTTTGGTTAACCACTGTGATTCCGGCAAGATGGTAGAAACTTACAATAACTGACATGAGGTCCAGGTACATTTAATGTGACCTGACAGCGTGACCTTGAAAGTTAGGAAGTAAATTATTTTTTAGAAAGTGATGCGGAATTGATGCCAAAACAGCTAATACAAAATTTTGCGGCGATACGGCCGCCCGTTTTTTTTCCGCTACGTTTCGGAAAATCACTATTACCACTTGACCCCACTTTAAACCCCTTCTCATTCATCCCATGACTGCGCAATGGTATCGAAATTGACCAAAGCGGCCAATTTGACCATTATTATTATTTTTTGTGTAATCCAAACAAAAAATAATAAATAATACAGTATAAAAAAAGGCTACGGGAGGGAGTTGTTTTGTTGACATGAATAGGGGTCGTCATGTGCATACCTTGTCGTTGATGGTGCAGGTGGTGAGGCCACAGACACATTCTCCTCCAGCGTGTTCATGGTTTGGCAGCTGAAAATAATACAGCTAAGCATAAAAGTCGGAAGTAGTCTACAATATCGAAAGACACGCACTTCTACACGCACTTTTGTCCTAAATAGGCTGGCGAATGACAAAAGCAAGACATGATCTTACAAGGACATTGGCCATCACGGCACATGCAGCAAGTGTTGTATCAGTACTTACAACTTAATACCCAGTTGTTATTTTAAAACGTGGCATGGGCTTGGCAAGTCAGCTAGATAGTTTGGCCTGTCACCGGTCACGATGGTCCTGATTTCAGGTCAAGCACAGCCACGTTGGTTACTGAGTATGAATACATATATATGATCAACCAATACGCATATGTAACGCATATGAAACGCATACCAAACGCACATTAAATCTGTAATAGCACGTGGAGAATAAATGTAAACAAACAAAGATGATAATCTGGTTTTGTAATCACCAAATTTAAGCTGAAAAAATATGCTGAAATTCTCAATGAAGGAATTACAAACAGCACAACTGGTATTGACCACAAACACCCTGATGTGATAAGCATTCACATATATGAATGTGCTACTTACATCCCACAAACACACCAACTGGGAGCCTGCAGCGTTGGTCCAGAAGCGGTGCGCTTAGCTGCTGCACCATGCCCTCCACCTCATAGCCAAGGGATGGTTACCTGGTCCAAGGAGGTGGCGCAGCGCACTGACGCTGTGAATGCTGCAATCCGTCGCTGTAATTACTATGTCCTTGTGGAAACAGACATGCTTTGAACTAAACAATATATATATATATATATATATTATATATATATATATATAATATATATATATATATATATATAAAACAAGTTGCAGAGAATACAAAATGATGATCTATCTTGTTAGGAGGGATAAAAATTTGAGGTCAAAAGTAACTTATTAAATCTGTCCATCTGAGAAAAAAAAACGTTGACTGGGCTTGATTGGTACCTTCCAACCGAAATAAAGACATACTTTCATTGAGAAATAGTCTGGTCATAACAAAAAATAGGTCAAAGAGATCATTGTGACAAACACAAATGTTGATACTATTGAGCATAGCCTAAATACATTAACCAATTGGTGGATAAATGTAGGATGGCAAATGTTTGATTTTGAGCAAGTAACCTACCCACCAGTCTACCAGTCTGATGATTCATGTGCTAGCCCAAAACAAATTACAAATGTTTTGCCAAAATCCATGTCCATTGGCAACCTAAGTAATGCGATTTGGGCATACAATGCTTAAGCTCTATGATATGCTATATTCAGGCCAGAATATTTGAAGTACAGGTAGAGGATTGTAATCAGTAGTTGGCGCATCTCTATCCTACAAGGTTTCCTTCCCCTCCTCATTCAGTGAGCGGGTACAAGGAAACCTAACAGGTGAGTTAAACAGGTGAGTTACCTCTGCCTTTGACGAAGCATTGGCTTCCTCAGTCTCAGGTGTCTCATCACTGAAAACAGGATGGGAAAACAGGATGGGAAAACAGATGGAAACAGGATGGGAAACATATTCATACATGACAAAGTATTAATGCTAAGTATTTTAACTACACTAAACACAACTTTATGAAAATATTGACAACCGTGAGTGGGATGTGCATACCTAATAAGACATGCAAAGACATAACTTGAAACACATTATATTTTAATTTTTAATTACTCTAAACATCACAGAAATTACACAACTCACAGTCCATCATTGGCGAAGAGGCAACGCACCCCCGAGACCTTCCAGTCTTCCGATACTTTCCCTTTGGCGGCATGTTGGTGTCAGGTGTGTGCCTGTAAAATAAGTAAAACAGAATATGAAAAAGCAGCACCATATTAATAACATCACCATACCATACATTATAAGTTTAAACCAGCAGTTATTGGTTAGACCATAATTGTGATGAAGATTGCGAAAAAATGTGGCTTTAGGGTGCCGCAACTAAGTAGTTATATGGCGCCCATGAGATTGTAATGGTCTAGACCTGAGCGCACTATTGGTACATAATAACAAACTTTCCATTGGTCCAGCAGTGGTCTAGACAAGTATTCATCCTGTTCAATGAATTTGACGTACACATGTCAGATGGAAAACCAAAAACAAACAAGAGCCTCAGTACGTAACTATAACCACACCGAGTCATTGGCTTTAGCACAGCATCGGAACAGGATGAATGAGTGTGACAATGAATACTATTAAGCTAAAAAGTGTGATGTAGGATAATCTTTGCTTCAGCTCAATACCGATAATGGTTGAACAAATAAATTTGTATCACAGTTCCTATCAGTTTCTATCTATGCAATACCAAAGTTGATTACCACAAGAACCGCACTACTACAAGTATCCCGAAGTTTCAGGAACGATTGATGATTTGATAATCTTCGAAAACGCCCGAGATAAGAAATATTTGGTTGTATTTTGAGTCGCAACGGACATTGTCTGAAAAGATGGTGGCCATATATTTGGCAGCGTGGAAGGTTTTCTCTATTACCCAGATCCTCGATGTGACGTCACGAACCCACAAATTAAAACTTGACTTTTTACGAAATTTGATCATTTTTAGCGAGAACAAATGTCATAATCAGTGTTTCGGCAGCAAAACTTACTATCATAAAAGCACCACAAGGGCGTACTTTGAGAACTTTTTGGAAGGGTGGCGTGTCCCTTTAAAGGGAATATAGCACTTTAACATTAGTTTTTTTTAACTGAGATAAGCCAGATTGTCGGGTGTGCTGAGAAACCCCAAATCCGAATTTTTTTCCCTCCAAAGCGACCTAAGTTGCTGAGATTTCAACGCAAAAAACCGTTGGTCATATGTGGCATATTCAACGTCACATCCGTGACGCTTTCCGGCACGTCATCAGTAGTTACTCACTGGTGGGGAAAAAAATTGCCACCCGGCACTTTCGCTTTTTGACCGGTCCGCCCAGTAATTTCAGTTACTTGCGTCGCCCCCGACGCCACCGAACGGTCGGTCAGGCGCTCCGGTAAACTAGTGGTTCACGTATGCGTGGCCCCCACGTCCCTACCGTGCGCGAGCGAGCGCCGGTCGACCAGTCAGTCGCGTTCACGCCTAACCGGTGCACCATCCGTGCGGTGCCGCCGCACAGCAAGCTTTGTCATGGCGGAGCGCAAAGTTTGCCTGTTCGAATGCCTCTTTGTGACGACACAAACCTCGCTTTGGTGACGCAATAATTGGGTGACGATACCACATGTAAATAATAATACTATTTTTTCCAAATTACACAAATTCTGACTTTTTTTCGCAAAAATGATGGCCAAGGACCCGTAATCAGGTGCATTCCTTCTTCAATCATTCTAACATACTTTCCCAGGTGCTATACATCCCTTTAAACCACGCTGTTCTCCTCTGTTGCAAGTGACCTAACTTTCTACCTCAATGAACGTCTGCTTGGACCATGCCAGCCAGGCTCCGGTGCCCCGTCCCCGTCCTCGTCGCTCCGTCCCGCTGCGGCCGCT
Organism: Semibalanus balanoides; assembly: GCA_014673585.1. Taxonomy (NCBI): domain Eukaryota; kingdom Metazoa; phylum Arthropoda; class Thecostraca; order Balanomorpha; family Balanidae; genus Semibalanus; species Semibalanus balanoides. The sequence goes on from VOPJ01016543.1 coordinate 37,461, forward strand.
CTGAGCTCGCTGGCATGGCCGACGCGGGGGAGATGCGCCACCTGATGGCCGGAGGGTCGACCGTCTCGGCATTCAGCGCAGGCGCCACCATCGACCTCTTCGCCAGCGTACGCCGCGGCCCTGGCACCACGGACGCGTTCGGCGTGGCGGCCGCACGCTGGCGCGCAGGAGACGAAGCGGCCCGACAGCTGACCGAGAGCCTAGCCAAGGCGAGTCTGGGCGAGCCGATGGGCTCCAGTAACGGCTGCGCTGGAGGAGGCGGCGGCGGTGGTGGTGGCTGGGGCGCGGCCAGTGCGAGTTCGGCAGGCGCTGCTCTCGACACGCTGGCGCTGCTGGGCTCGCTGGGTCTGTCTGACGGCTCTGGAGGAGGCGGTGGCGGCGGCAGCTGGCCGGAGCGGTCTGTCGGCGCCGGATCTGCGCTGGTGCCGTTTGATGCACAGTCTGACTGCGTGCTGAACGCGGCCGCCCAGCTGATGAGGTCTTCAGAGCAGCAGTTATCGCGACACAGCAGCGACTCGGGGCATAGCAGCGGCACCAGGTCAGTCCGGCACACAACGCCGCCGTCCCGAATGTCTGGATAAATACAGAGCGGTGGAATGCAAAGCCTCAATAATTGTTAGTCAATCTAGGACAGGATACTGCTCCTCATTACGTGCATTGTTAAATAATAACATCATGCGTGTCAGGGGCGGGAGACAAATTAGCGACTGAAAATGCATATTACCGACTGCTATGAGCTTTATGCATCAATACAGTTGCGGCATCATCCGATCCAGGTAAGTGTCGTGTCGCCCGCTGTTGCTGCTGTCTTTTGCATTTGACAAGTATAATTACTTTCTTACTTGCACATATGTCCTGAGTTTATTAATCGGTATTTCGCGTTGTCATCTCCCTGTGAAGCCTCCCTCCACATTGGCACCACTGACCGAAGTTTCCCGGCCGTTACAGGGACGTGTCCCTGCTTGGAATGCTATTCTGCAGCACGTGCGACGACTCCTCCGTCTCAGCCACCCACCAGTGCGTCGAGTGCAACGACTTCCTCTGCCACAGCTGCGCCGGCGCCCACCGCCGGGTGCGAGTAACGCGCACCCACACCGTCCTGTCGCTAGGCGTCCGACCGAGCGGCTGCTGCAACCTGCACCAGGCTGCCTTCACCATGGTGTGCAACACCTGCGAGCTGCCCGCCAAGGGGTGGTCAAAAGTGCCAACTTACTGATGAAGTTGGACGCCAAAAATATGAACTCCAAGGGCTTGCTCCGGGGCAAAAATGGTTCAATTGTCCATTTTAATATTGGTACTTTGGTCATCAATTTTGTTTAAGAGTATTGCATAAACACTATACTTTTTAAATTGGCTGCCAAGATTTTCCTTTATCGCTTGTTTGTGAACCCCCAGATAACAGTGGCTCCCAAACAACCCATGAGCCACCAAGTTTCGAACCGAGATCTACGCCCATTTTGTCTCAAGATCGAAATAATATTCCCCAAAATACGTGTCTAATGTCTCTAAGGTGGACTCTGATGATGGTGGTAACATCTAAGTTGGCATTTTTCCAGCTGGGCCGCCGCCTGGGGCGGGGCGGCGCCCACTTCTCTGTTTGTAAGAGAGGGGGCCGCCGTCGCCCTATCCTCATTTTTAACAGACGGCCCATTCCTGAATTTCAAAGTATTTCACCAATAATATTGGGAATACTTTGCAAAACCCTCTGACCAATTGCGAAACTATCACAGATTTTAGTGATATATCGCGATTCCTGATGATGGTGGGTAACTAGAGGTGCCACTTTTCAGTCTGTGGCTACCCACCGCAACCCACAAACCGCCAATCAACTATCCACCACAACCACATACGCATAAATAGGCTGCCAGCCCCGCAATACCCAACAAATAAATTTGTCATCATTTTGTCTGCATTTAATAAATCATTTTTTATGCTAACTGTTTTAAATTGATCCCAAGCTCTTGCCCTCACTTACTGAGAATGCCCCTATATTTGTCTCAAGTATCCCAACTCCATCAAAATCCCTGTTTTCCCCATTGTTTTGTGGCAATTATTGCAAATTCTGCTAAACCCGCCAAACTCTACCCACTCATCCAAATTATCGATTGTGTTACCCGCTACTACCCACGTTGGGTAGATGACTAACCCACAACTGGTGGGTAGGTGGGTAGAAAGTGGCAACTCTAGTGGTAGCGTCGGGTGCGACTAGTTGTTGGTATTGCGCATGCGCGGAATGATTGGGTTCTCCGATTCCCAGGAGATTACCGAAATAAGTAGCGGTGGCGCCGGGGCCGGTTATCGGGGCAAAATGTCATTAGTGTGTGCGTGCCTCAAGCTTAGCTTCGCGCTTTCCTTTGTTTCCGCGGCAGATTATTAAACTTAAGATGTCCTGTATGCTACGAATGGTGTGATATATCAGATCCGTCGTACAAATGTAGTTAGACTCATTATTTTTTATTATGGTGGCCTATGTTATCATCCGGGATTCCCGACGGTTGCCGTACGTACTCCAACGTGCACGCTCCCTCTGCAATTGTTATCTCGTTTTGCAAAGGTCGATTAATGTTAATATTGAGATAGCAATCTGTCAAAAATTGAGCGATGTATCTTATGCCGTTGAAAAATTAAGAAGAAGAGATAAATGAATATTCAGGATGAGGATGTAAAACAGATTTGATACTATGAATAGATACGTGTTCATGACGTCGTTCCTGCTTATTATTTTTATTATTATTATTACGGTGGTGGTCTGCTGCTGATGATGATGACAAAGACGACGGCTGCGACGGCATTTCCATTGCACTAGCACTAGTGGGCAGTATTGTTGTGAACCGTTTACTTGCAAAATAATTAAACACTAAACGTGGATATTTGCGAATAAATTCCAATACAGGCGTACGTTGATACGGTATTACTTGACTATCTTTATAGAAACGTATCATGGTGTAGAAAAAACTTAGTTTTTTTCATTAACAATCTGATGTTAACGGTCACTGGATGTAAATCGGTACCGGCGGTGGTAGTGGTGGTTTTGGGCGTGCTGCTGCGACCGCCGCCGATAGACAACGAGACGACGACGATTGAATGAAATGGAGCAAATCAACTGAAGCCAACCCTGATTGCTTATCCTCCTCTTGTTGGAACTTAGTGTATTCCATGTAAAAAAGCGATTTAGCGATAACCATGCTCGGCTTTCGGACTTTTTCATTTTATTAACCAAAAAATAACTTAACAAAAATAAAAACAAAACCACTAATGAGAGATGAAAAGTATTCTTACCAAATGGAAAAAAAAAATCATAGTCGTCCAATTAGTATTAGTCGTCGTCGACGTAGTCGTCGTCGTGTTCATTTCAATAACTTAGTTCGGTACAAAACGTATATCATCGATAGCGCAATTGTTGTCAGCGGCAGCCGCAGCCGCCGCAATGAAGATGATGCAAATAGTATGAATATTGACGCAGCCAATGATGATGATGATGATGATGATGATGATGACGATGATGATAAAGATCCAAATACAACCACCAACAAAATCATGTACTATCCATTGCCGCCGATTAAATCAATTGATCCCAAATGATGGCTGGCTGGCTGGCTGGCTGGATGGCACGCTTCATCAACGAAACTCACGCGTATATCTGCTATTGATAAAAATTTATTATTTCACATAACAAAAAAATACATAAAAAAAATAATACATAAAACACATAAACATACATATATACACCCTGCTGATTTGGCATGCAGGCAGGCAGGCTAAATATCGATATCTAAAACATCTCATACGGTTTCAAGTTTCAATGTTGATCTTACATCTTTCAAAATTACAACCAGCAAATGAATTCGTCAAATGCGATGTTTTAATATTTACTTGACAGTTGTGAAACATTATCAACGGGGACGACGGCGACGACGACGAACTGATGGTTGCAGATACTGCTGCAGTGGCGACTTCTTCGGAATGCCGCTGCTGCTGCGGCGAAGGTAGTCGTCGAGTTGTTATAGACGCAGACGCATTAACTACCATTGTATTGTTCTCATTGTTGTCGTCGTCCTTCTCCTCCTCCTCCTCCTCCTCCTCCATAGTTGGTGGCATTGATGACATCGTATACGGTCTAGGTACATCATTAGGCAGCATTCTTATGTAGTGGCTGTATGGCGACGGCTGTTGTTGTTCATCATCTTTTTTATCACCATTATTAACCACTTCGTATGCGTGGTTTTCTATTTAATCGTCGTATTGCACAGTCACCGGCACCGCCGCAGCAGCAGCAGTAGCAACTACCACCGGGGTTATCGTCGCCTGCGATGATGGCGAAACAGGGTTGGCGCCGCCGCCGCTGCTTCTGCTCTCACTACTTGAGTGACCGAAACTTTTTGAGCGACCGCAATTTATCGCAACACATGAAAACCTCTTCTGCCTCTCCGCCGTATCACAGGCACTCTCACTCACATGTCTTCTACGAGTAATTTTAGCAATTGTAGCACCAAGTAGCGACTTGTGCTGCGACTGCGGCGGCGTCGTCGTTGACATGACTTTCTGCTGTGCTGTGACTTTGACTGCTGCTGCTGCTGCTACTACTGCTGCTGCCGAGTGTCTGTTCGCTGTCTAGATAATTTGGCGGGTGTTTATGTGGATGTAGATGTGTGAATATTTTTACACACATCACATGTGTCTCCTGTCGACACGTGACTGACTCGTTGAGACAAACATCGAACGAAAGGGTTCGCTGCTAAGATAAATGTGGGCGGGACGTGTTGTTTTATGGATGTGTGTATTTTTTTACATGTGTATGTTTTTTTTTGTAATTTTTTACAGGGGGCAGTCTCCTCCGGTGGCTGGCGCGTGGCTGGCGCGTGGCTGGCGTGGTGTATTTTAGTACTGTGTAATAAGAAAATATGAAGAAGGCTGTGCGACGTAGCCGACGTTCTTCTAAAAAACGCAGCGGCTCAACGAAACGGCGACGACGCAGCACCATCACGTGATCGCTCGCTCACGTGATCGCTCGCCCTAAATTGCGCAGCAACATGAGCAGGCCACTGCGCCAGTCACCGCTATGAATCATCCGCCGCTCTGAATCATCTGTACTTTTCCACACCACCGCTGCTCGTGCTAAATTGCGCAACACACATGAGCAGGCCACTGCCAGTCCGTCTGTGTACTTTTCCACTTCACCACTGCCCGCGACAGATTTTGGGCACGACGACGAGACGCGAGTGGTGTGTACAGGAAAGTCCAGCTGTTGCACATCGAGACATTACCTAGCAATAATTGGTAAATTCAAAAACCCGCAGGAATATGATGTTTCAATCGCACGATTTACGTTCAAACTTTGTGTCGGATAATACCTTACAGTACAATTGTGCATATCATTGTTGCCATTCGACATCGAGATCGCATACAGGCGACAATTGATTGATACTGGACGCGGTGCTGAAATATTGCTTAGTTGTTTGGCTTGTTTAATCAAATGGTCAATAATCTGTTCGAGTTGATAGGATTTCGCCGGATTGTATGTGCCGAATACATTTTAGCATTGCACGCAAGTTTAATTTCTCTTCCAGATGCGATGCCCGCGTCGGATTTTTTCCAATTTAGAATCTTTGGATAATTCGTAAACGTGCATTTTGCTATGGTACTTGTAGCTGACATCTATAACGTTGGCAATTCTGTACCAATAGTTCTCTTCCATGTCAGGCATCGTCTGTGATCGTAAACGATAAACACATCCATCGGTGTTGACACAGCTGCTATGGTAATGAGTTAAACTAATTGAATGAGAATTGACAAACTTCAAACACAATTCGTTGCTGTTCGATGAATATCGAGGTTTTTTCGCGGATGTTGTCGCCGCCGCTTCATTAGTATTGTTGTTGTTGACTATTGTTTGTTACTATTGTTGTTGTGTTACCGACCACAACACTCGAACGGCGGACGCGGCGTCAATGGTTGCGTTTTGCGTATGTGAACCAGCGCGTCCAATGGCGTGTTTGTGTGTGACGATTGAGCAAACAGATCCTCAACATGTACAAGAGCTGGCATGGGTATAAAGTATTAATGTGTTACATGTTTTGTTTCATGTGTCGATGCGTTGTTGCTTTTGTGGCTACCTCTCTGATTTCTTATAACTAAAATATATATGCTTCTTATAAGACTAAAGAAAAAATAACAATTAAAAATTATTGGTGTTTGTTTCATCACCAACGGTCAACTTTCATTTGATTTGTGGTATGCCACATCCAAATATCAAGTCAAGGCAGTACATGTGATGCGTATCAAGTCCGTCCGTCTTACACGCCACAGGCACAACATTTATGCATCAAATCAAGGCAGAATATTTTTTGTTGCTGGCTGTTTAACTCTCAAGCCAGCACTAGTAGTGAACATTGGTACAGCGTCAGCCTATCCACACAAAAAACCGCCAAATTAGATATACATAAGTTGAATGAAACGTAACAAGTTTGGAAAACAGAGTAAAACGATGTAAACAACAAGAAAAAAGACATTCATGTAAAACAATCGCTGCTTTGGTACAGGCTCCTCCTTCGGCGGCCATTGTCGACTTTGTGCTCCCTTAGTATGGACTTTTTTCAGCATTGAATTCGCAGTGCCGCCGAAAAGCCAGCAGCTCGGGAGCGGCTGCAGTGCCTTCCGTTCGGTTCTGATTCTCCTCGAATTCCATCATTGGAAACATACCGGGATCCTTATGCAACAACACAAATGGCAAGTGGCAGGTAGGTAACACTGGGGCGGGCGGTGGTGTCACTGAAAGACGGCACAAACAGTTAAGCCATCAAAATGAGTCAGCAGGGACAGCCGTTGGTTAACCACAGCAGCGAAAGGTGCAGTATTCACAAATATAAGATTATTCCTGGGTTTTTAAGTATCGGCACATTCTTCGTGAGCCCAACGTTGACAATCCACACATTGAATCCAGATTTCATTTTCCATACTATTGTTAGTGTCCAACTCTGGTCCAACTAACTCACTGAAACTGTAGCAGCCGTCTTTTCCTCTAAGTCACAGCCGTTCTCGCCCATCTCGTGCACCTTCAAAAACGGCACTGTCTTCGGGCTTGGTCAGAGACGCTCTCGACCTGTATTCCGTCTTGCTGCCACGTCCAGGCCTGCTTCGGCCTCCATCAAAGGGTCTAATATAAATCAATTACACACCGAAGGTCAGTTTAAAACAATTCACAAGTCAAGAGATCGGTCGCAAATGATCACCGACCAAGGTCTGTCTAAATAATCGAGTCACGCCCATATCGATCGCTAGCAATGGGCGTAAACACCCCACTCTCCTTAAACTAGACGTACCTCTCCTGAACTAGAAGTGGAGTGGAGCTAATAAAGAAAAACAATCACTCGGTTTGAGAGCAGTTACTCCTACTCTGAAGTTCCACAATGCCTCTGCAGATCTCACAAACATCACGCGTCCGAAAACTCTCACGAAAGTCCCACAAGCTGAACAGCATCTTTCTGGGTTAGCTGAGGTAACACTAGTGCTACAACCATTACAGCACTTAACATTTGTGCACTGACACTGAGTCTCATGGCTAGTCGAGATACCCCGCCTCGGTCGTCCGCCTACGACCCGGCAACACCTGTCCGCGGTTGTCCGGTTGCCTCGTCCTCGCCTGCTCCTCGGAATGCCGTCCCCAGGTAGTGCCGACCCGTCGACTCATCGCAGCTCCAGAGGGCACCACAGAAGGGGGCGACTCGACGTGCTGACTGGCTTCCGTTCGTTCGCGCTCGCTGGTCTCGATCCACTCCGTCCAGGTCGTCGCATTAGCCGGTTCTCCTGTGATCATGCGCCTCCCTCCGGCGGTGATTCCAGCCTAGGCGCTGGCGTCGTCTCGGCGACTTGTCGGTGTCTCCGACCGCCACCGCGACCGGTCCCAGCTGCTCCATCTGGCTGAGCTCTGCTGCTGTCGTTGCCGTCTCCTCTGCCTCTCCGGTCAGGTCGAACTCTCCGTTCCCTCCAGTGTAGTCCATTTCAGTATCACTTCCAGTCTCGTCTTCCACCACTGCTATTTCACGATCAGGGACATACGGACTCTCCCCCTTCTTCAGGATGAACAAGCCGTGAATCAGTCTTCGTATTTTCCAGACCCTTTTATACACACAACGCTAGTCAGGCGGTGCGTGTCTCCCCAGATGTATGGCCCCTCGAACTTTTGGGTCTGAAGTTTTTGCGAGGAAACATTTCACACCTTTTCCTGCTGTGAATTACGACACCCTATACATCTCGGTGTCACCTGGCTTTGAAATGTTTGCGGTTTGTTTCTCTTTTGGCATCGCTTATTATTATCCTTAGGCACACCCGATAATTCTCCACAGCTGCTTGTATATTTTCCTACACGCCCGGATCCTGAAATTTTTTTGCTGGCTGTTCCCTCCAAACTCGTGGGTGGGTGGTGGATAAATCGGATGTAAATAATTTCTACACAAGAATTCTTGCTTGTATAATTTCTACAACGACCAGATATTGAAAAAAGTTTTTGCTGGCTGTCCACACCTCCTAGTAATAGTAGTAGTTATAGTTAATAATAGTATAATAGTAATAATAATAAAAAATACACGTGACACGCCCAAAATCTGGCTGTTCGGTTCAGAGAAGCCTGGCTGGTCAGAAACCAAATAATAATATAAATCGGGTGCTGAGGAGTGAGTTTCCAGGTCATCTTTTCGCTCCATTGACTCGCAATTATCCGTTATATGTTTGTTCCTAATATAAGGCGTGCAACATCCACATCATTTCATAATAAATGTCGCGATGTCTCTACTAATGTTGTATCATATTTTGATTGAAGATGTACAATCGTTTGCTGGTACTGATCACAATTTCGTTGCTGTGCACACTTGTGAAACGTGTGGTGATAATAACCGACAAGATGTAAACATCAAGTATTTTTCGTACGATAGAAAATTTCATCGTTATCCATGTGCATGTAAGCAATGCAATTTACTCGCTCATTTCTAACGAAAGCCGAAGCGTCGTGTATGTCTCGAGGATAAAATACAAATCAGGATACGATATGAGGAATCAACATTTTATTCAACCTTTTCATCATACTCAACAAGCAGCAATACAACAACAACAGCAGCAGCAGCACGCAAGGAGAGCAAGGAAATGTATCCACAACTGACCTACTATGCTATGACTAAACCCGAATTCATATCTATACTGGCGACACGAACGAAAGAACTTTTGCATCTTAGACAACAGCAAATTGTGCACGCAGACGCGCATCAACTGGCGGCATATGAAATCATTAATCACCAATTGCCATCGACGTATTACCTACAGCGGCGCGGTGGTAATAATCAACTGTACAGCGAGTAATCTTATGCATGTGTACGCGCGATCGTATTTATAATAGTCAATCGGTAACAAAATCGCAATTGTTTTCATCGCTTATCAGCGCCTGTGTAATCGCAAGTTGTCGTCGTGACTTCGTCGAATTACGCGCGATCGTATTTATGAGTTTCATTATTATTTCCGTTACCATAACCACGAATCTGTAATAAATCGCAATCTGCTCTGGAGATGGCATGTCTGTTGTATAATCGACACTATTTGACTTTAATAAAAGTGTTCTAAATACATTGTTTTCATCGCTTATCAGTCCGTGTAACCACCAGACGACAATGCTTAGTAAATCGCGTGTCGTTTCTTCGAATTCAGGATAAAACAGTTTAAACGCTAAACCTAAATAGGCAAACAATAAATTAATCAACACAAACAAACGCATCATCTTTCCGCCGTGCTTCGCAACAGCGCGCATCATTAGCGGAAATGAATTGTCTTGCGTTAACTGACCAATTTTAAGACAGACACTAAATAGACGCGGATTCTCGTTTGGCGAACAAGAAATGACCGCCGGTAAATCGTTGCAATATTCTCGGCCATCCTTACCCAGGAATCTCAGCCAAATATTATAAGACTGTCAAATTGTCACCTTTGTTTCGGATTTGTTGCGGTTAACATTTTCAAATATTCGTTGAGCAGTGCCATTATCATTAGTGTATGAACGATAGGCAATTGTGTAACTTGCGCTTGCGCTTGTGGCGTATCAAAAATACCGGACAATTTTAATAGCATTGCGTGACTGACATTTTCCGATGTGCCATTTCGAAACGCATCGTACATCTGACCAGATTGTGCTATCATTTCGGGAGTTAACTGCTGGTCAGCATCGGGGTCGTTAACAAACAAGATCGAACTGGTCTTAGAATTTGCTTCAGTAATCATCGGTCCGAAATCAAAAACCAAACGAGCCTTTACCGACGGCGACATAGCAGCAGCAGCAGCAGCATCATCAGGCGATGTATATAATGCGCTATTTAATTTTTTTTAAATAGCATTTATTTGATCAGAAATGTCGGTGATATAATTCATTGTATCTTTTGTTTTTGAATATCTGTGCAACATATTTTTAAGCATTTCAATAAATTCTTTATTATTTTGCAGATGACTACAGATACCATCTGAAGTATCACTCTGTTCAGCGGTATTAGCAACAATCGATACAAGTGTTTGTAGTGTTGAAAAAACGTCAAATTCGCCGCCGCCGCCGCCGCCGCCGCCGCCTTCGCCGCCCTGCGAAAGTACATCGTTGCCCGCCGCCGCCGCTGGTTACACAAGACATCAGATTATTAACTTGTTCAGGACTCATTTGGCTTAGCATGCTTGAAGCACTTGCCAACAATTTATTCATATCCATTTTATTAGTGTGTATTCTTATTCCACAAAAAACACCACATAATTATATCCGCGTTTTCACATACATATCCATTGTTTTTCACATATCACTCATCCGCGCATACAATTTGGTTTTCACATAAACAACAACATTATTTACATGTAATAAAAAAAGACATGGCCGAACCGGATGCTGAAACAGTAGCAAAACCACAGGCACCACTTACTCTTGATTGGGCTAATCGACCAGTGTTATTCAAAGTTATGTTTATTATCTCTATTTGCTGGCTATCCATTTTTGCACTGTTAATTTGCCTTATTATTCTCGATTACATTACGAGTAGGTGAATATGCACAAAAACACAACAATAACATCATCAAGTAGTTAAGATTCAGCATCACCCTCACTTTCAAATTCAGTATTATTGGTATCGCTGGTGTAATTATACACTGAACCAATATTTATTCCTGTCACATCTTCTTCTTCTTCTTCTTGTTCATTTTTTCGTCGTCTTTTTTTTTCTATGTCTTCTTCTCCCTGCTCCTCGTCGTCGTCGTCGTCGTCGTCGTCGTCGTCGTCGTCGTCTTCTAGTGTATAGTCATCATCATCGTCGACAAGAGTATTAATAGAAATAAGAGAGGAGCGTATTAAATTTATGCGTGTGCCGGTGCCATAACGCGTTGATCGTTCGTCGGCACCCAACTGTACATGAAATGTTGCTTTTAGGAATGTATTCAAATAATTTTGATACATCATTAATCGATTATTGATATTGGCTGTTGAAACATCTGTCAGGGGCGTCGCCTGACAAAATGACAAAAATATTTTCAACGAATATTGTCTCGCTTTTACATATAACATATCGCCGGATAAACCGTTGCAATCGCCGTCATCAAGGTTTTTTTCGTCGTTAACGTCTTCGTCGTCATTGTATGTAAAATCAGCTATATTTATGTCATTAATTGATATCTCATTATTATCGTCGTCGTTGTCATCAGTGACACGGCTGGTCAGTGGATTAAACCTGTCACTGCCGCCGCCGCCGCCGCCGCCGCCTTGTACTGCTTCCACTTTTGTCAAATACGATTGAATGTTTGGAAAGTAGGAGCGATAATGACACAACAGCCATGCTATCAGTTGTTGTTCACTTATTTCATTATAGCAAAGTAGTTGGATTTCATGAGGTGTTAACAGGAACGTGTCGGTAATCGCACTAGGCATCGTCTGTATATGCATGTGCTGATTGTGTTTGTCGCTCACAATAAACGTTACAATTGCGCCCAATTCAAATTCGAAACATTGATGATTGTCGGCGCAGACATACATGGCGTCAGGCTGTTGGTTTTGCTAATATTCCTCCCTCCAGCCGGCCAACCAGCGCGCACGCACTCGTAGCATATTTAACACAAGCCTAGAGCTGATAATAATAACGTGCAACTCTTATCTCATAAATGGCTTATGATAACCGTTATTAAGATAAGTAGACGACTGAAGAGTAGAGTTAAAATCGTCAAAACAACCAAAAATCACAATTCAAAAATGAATCCTAACGACGAATACACAGAAGAAGAAGAATATCTTTCTCTTGTTAACTATGACAGTGATATGTCGTGGGCTGACGACACTGCTAGCGTCGGCGGCGGCGACGGTACCACCGGTAGCATCAGTGACAGTGACGATAACACCACCACCACCCAGAGTGTTGTGTCATCATCACAACAACATCAACCCAATTGCGAAGAAAAGAAGACAACGAACAACAAGACAACTATTTTGCGTACATAAATTAATTGATAAAAATATTAATCGGTTAACCAAACACCAAACGCAAATGGCCAAAACATTGTCTTTACATATCATTGTTCACACACCAAACAGCGGTGAAATGTGTCTATATTGGATGTTGTTTGTTACGCCGTGAAATCAACTACAACAATTCGGTATTGCGTGATGGCACTTATGAGGAGCACAATCTGAAGAAGCAGCAACAACAAATTGTGCTGTGTGAACGATGCGATGCAATTATAAGAAATGACGTCCGGCTGCGAAATCTAATGGAAAACACACAAGTTGTGAGCGAAGCACTGGAGACCGGCGTACCGTTCAACGTGTTCCTGGTGCACCGAAGTTCGCAATTTTGTCTCGGCAAATTATACGGCGGCGGCGGCAAACATGTACTGTCACTCAGCACGCCACCGGATGAATCAAAACTGCACCACTTGAGCTTCGAGATACAGTCACGTACGCGACAAAGTTACTCAGTACCAGTGATTGTCGATCAGTCATCGGTCGACAAAGCACAAGAAGTGGGCATGAACGTTAACGGAGTGATGTATCCGTATAGTAATTTACCGCACGCATTGCGTGACAGTGACACTTACACAATCAAGCGTGAATATTGCAGCGGCGGCGATGTTGAAATACGCAGTCAGTGGTATTTAAGATTTATTTATGACATAGGCGACGACAATAGCGTGCAAGAGCGAATTATGGCACCATTATTCGACACAGTATGGTGCAGCCGCCGCCGCCACCAAGATGATGATGATCAGCAGCAGCAGCAGCAGCAGCAGGCAAACAAATTACCTCTTTTAAACTACTCGAGACACCCACACCGTTTTCATGGGTGATTCGAGCTAATGTCGATCCTGAAAATGAAAAATATGTCACGGTGATTGCCGCCGAATCCGGCTTAGCTTCGCTGGAATCGAAGCGTGAGGAAATGTTGTGCCGGCCGCAAATTGACAATTACACACTGGGCCTTGTAGTGCGCGACAATATGCACGAGGCAAATTTGAAATTAATGATATTACAAGACGCCCTGGCAACGGCCGCAGCACTTCAGATGGGTGAAATCATAGGCGGGTGTACAGAACTTTGACACAACACAAAAAGAACTAGACAAATTGCCCGCCGCTGGCGGCTTGGCTCAACACTATCGTCGTCGAATTGACGCATTTATGCACAGATACATAGAATGGCTGAAATTTTATGACGAGCAGCCGTCTGATATTGACAGTTCTCTAGACATATTATACGATCTGCAAAGAGAATGTACCTTTGTGGCTGCAAATCTTATACAAGGTATGCCCGTGCATATATTGTTAAAATTATTTGTGAACGCAGCTGATCGCTATCCCGGCTGTATTCGCAATCCGTTTTCGGCACTTATTGATCACAAACCATCGTCGTTTGTTGCTAATTTGTTTCAGCGATCATTATCGTTTGCAAGGTATACCCAGAGAGAACCATTACCACCTACTGGATATAATCATATAAAAAACAAAGTGTTAACACCACAAAGTGTCGAGCGTAAACGCATTGAAACGCTGTGTCGTCGAGCGACTACCCACTTGGAGGTGGTGGTGAATGATGAGAACGATTCTGCTGCTGCTGGTCTTCGGTTGAATATGTTTCAGCAGCAGCAGCAGCAGCAGCACAACAATTTACATTCTCGACAAGTGACCATTAATCTTAACGGAGATGTGTTGTACAATGGCACCATTATGCTAAATTTTACGCCCAATAACGCAATTGAAACGGCAATGTGTGTGATGGCCAACAAACTGATCACCAATTTTATGCTATTAATTATCAAACGTTTTGCACACGATAATAAGATAGATTCCAAACAAATGTGCACACTTGTCGACACTGGACAGGTGCGGCTTGATGTAAATGTTTTTCCTACACCTGGCAATATTGACGTTGGTTGTATCAGCAGCAGCAGCAGCAGCAGCAGCAGCACAACATTACGCTGCACAAATTTCTATGAACTCATGCATAAATGTAACGATTCGACAATCTATCAGCAGCAGCAGCAGCAGACTGGCGGCGGCGTCGACGACGACGGTGATCGATCATATTTTATGCCGAGATCGATGGAAGACATTTGCCGGCGCCACGACTCTCGTGCGTCAGTTGAACCAGATTGCTGTGTTGGATGATTATGCATATCAATTTTACGTAGTTAAACTGCTGCGTATGCACATAGAGCTCAGTCTACGAGCACATGCACCGAAAGTGCCACACTATTGGCAAATTATCAAATGGTTTACCGATGCATTGTCGCTAAATTTTCGAAATTCTTTTATCATGAAAAAATATTTTGGCGATCAATCACAAATGTCATGGCAGCACATGCTGCCCATGTCGGGACTACCAGTGACTACTGTTACATTTGGCACCTACGACGCCGTTCTGGAACAGTTAGCGTGCGAAAACCCAGTACAGAATGCCATACATCAGGAATACGATTTCAATGTGACAAAGTGTAGGATTAGATTTTACCCCAATACGTATTTAGAACATCTATTTTACGAAACGGGCAAGTCATTTTTACAACAACAACATCAGCAGCAGACAGCAGATGACAGTGATTTACTGTATATTCTAACAAGTTGTTCTGCTGCTTCACCACCACTACCACAAAATCGTTCGCCACATCACCACCACCACCACCACCACAACCACCACAACCATCACCACTTAAATGAACTGTACGTACGTACTGTACGACGTGCGCGCCCTCTGTGTACAAAGGTAAATCGTTAGCGTAAATGGAGAATAAAGCGTCCCAACGCAGAGCCGCTGGTACGTGACCGATTGGTTCAAAAGTGCATCGGATGGTGACACAACGCCCGGACAATTCCTGAAACTGCACTTGCTGTAGTGACTAGCAAGGTAACTCTCAAACCAGCGAATGTTCAATCACCATAGAGTTCGAGTTTGCGGAGAAGTGGTCGTTGTTGGAATCACATCAAAACATTTTCGAAAGTCAATAGGCATTTAAAAAGCGTGATGTTCACTACGGTCCATGCAGAAATACTCTGATCATGACGACGTTAAAAGCCAAGTATTCGGTTTGAGTGATTCTTCTAAAACACTGCTGGTTTGGGCGAAAACAAGTGATGAGTGGTGAAGTAATAAAATAGCTGCTCGTAAACGACGCGCTCGATGATTTTAGCTATGGTGGCTAAAATAGAGATGGGTCGATAGTTGGCGGTTTCGGTTGATTTAGGCGACTTCTGGATAGGGTGAACAAATGTTAGCTTCCATGAATCGGGAAATGATGTGACTCGAGGCTACATTTACAATGTGAGTAATGACATGACTAAAGTAGAGAGCAGACATATTTTGACAAAACGGATACAAAGCCCCAGAACCACACGCAGAAGAGTTTACGCCAATCCGCGATCTACAAACACGGGACAAGTCATCGGGACAGAGATGGGCGCCACCTGGAAGCGGCCAGTGGCTTACCCGAGTAGGCGGACCGGCAGCTTTCGGTGCCGGGACGTGTCCACCTGACGGGCCGTGTCGGTGCCAACTCGCACGAAGTAGCGGTTGGAGGCGTCCGCGTCCGCACTGGGCGTAGATCGGGCCGGCCGCTTCGATCGATGACGGGCTGGACCACGCGCCACATGCCGCTCGGCCCCGCGTCTCGCAGCCCGCCGGTCCAGCTCCTCACGCGTGTGCGCGTCGATCGTCAGTACTGCACTTGTCGGTTGAGGGCTGCGTCTAGTTCTCTCGTCAGTGCGTCTCGGAGCGCTGCGCGCGCGCTCTCACCATGCAGGCTCTCGGGTGGCGTTGAGTAACTGAAAGGTGCAAGTCGGGTTTATACACTTCTGCGTCGTTCATGGGGGCCACAGGAGTCCAGGAATGGGAGCGCGTCACGCCAGGAAGTTAGCCCACCACCTCTGGCCGATCACTAGCGAACACCGGGTCCCAGTCAACTGCACTCAACACCGGTTTCACTTTTACTGTCCAAGCGGGACCAGCACCGCGCTATCAGCCCGCACTGCCTTTGGCTTGTAATCAGGCAGAGGGCGGCAGCAGCGCAGCGCGTCCAGTGTGTGGCTGTAGTCCACAGTTGCAGGCAACTCCGGCCCGGGTCACGCCCGTGATTGGTGCAGATTGACTCGATTTGGGCTGGAGCCAGTACGATCGGAAGGTGGGGCCGAGTCACATGCTTGCTGCAGAGAGTAGGTGTCCCAGCATGCTGGCTGAAGGTTGGGTTGGAAAGTCAGTGACACTGTTGGTTGGTTGAATGTTCATGTTCCCCGGCTTATCACTATCGGTCCACTGTGACTGGTCAAAGCACGTACCTGGATCTGTTCTTCCAGCTCGTCCAGCGTCGGGCCGACACTTCGAGGCCTGGGTCATGTACCGCCGGTCGGTACACCGCGCACACCTGCACTCGCTGGGAGCCGGCAGCCGAATCTGCAACCCAGAGCGTCCCAAGCTTAGAGCCGGAGCGCGACAGGGTGCCGGGAACGCTCCACGTAGTCAACTCGGAGCGGACTCCACTGGCTGCTATGCTACGCCGCCGTATCCCTTGCGTGTTCGGGTCACATCGTCTCGCCGGAGTAGCTGGGTTATTCCAAGGGTATAGGCACCAGTCGTTTGGGTGTCGCAGAGGGTCGCATCCAGGTCCGTGAGGGCGATAAATCGACCTCGTGCTCAGCGAGTACATGCCGCCAGCGGCGAGTAGCTTAGCTTCAGACTCTGAATATTTATTTCCCCGATGTATAGCTGGCCGGACCGCGGAGTGGTTCGCCAGATGCGACCGCCCCTCGACCCTCGCCGCCTGCTCCTTGCCCCTCGCCGCGGCGGCCTGGGTGCGCCCCCGTCAGGGTCGGTCGCAGCCGCAGGCTGTGCGGGAGTCGGCCGGGCTGGGGCGGGGCGGGCTCGGGTTGCCGGGAGGCCGACGACACATGGTCAGTCAGCTGTGTCGTACGCTAGGCTGCCCGCGGCAGATTTGAGCCGCCTGACCTGGCGTATTGGACGGGGCGGGTCGCCGGCGCGGCGGCCAGCACGAGCAGACGGGCGACGACCAGGATGGTCAGGTACTGCAGCAGCTCACGATGCATCGCGACGATACGACGACGGGCCTCTACCTAGTAGGCCAATCTGTTAGGCACTCAGGCCTCAGTCGCCTCACTGCGCCGCGAGTCACCGACGCGATGCTGGCAGGCCACCACTTCACGGTGCGGTCATAAGATTCAACTGGAGCACTGGAGTCGGACTGAGCCACAGGAAAGGGCTGTCACCGACGATGGCCTGGTTCGAAGTCAAAAGCACGCACTCACATCAATCACACAATTTATAAAAATCACTCGTGAGTAGGTTCGCTCTCACTCTCCGACCCCACGCTCGGGCGCCAGCGCTGTGGGGTAGGGCAGGAGAGCCGCCCGGCACGTCCGGCCGCTGGCGCCGCGCCGGGTCAACTGTGTCATGATGCGGAGCGTACAACACGTGACGCAGCGGGGCGCCGCCGCGCGGTTGGTATTGATCGGGAACAGCCCGGCTGGACGGTATTGATCGGGAGCAGTCGGCTGGTCGACGGTCGCCGCCGCATTGCACCACCATCGCAGCCAGATAGGCGCGCGTGTAGAATATACAAGCAGCTGTGGGAATATCGTGTGTAGAAATATATACATCCAAAAAGAGACAAAACCGGGCAGACGTTTCAGCCAGGTGACACAGGTGTGTGGTGCTAACTTCACAGCAGGAAAAGGTGATACTCGCCAAAACGTCAGACCAAAAGTTCGAGGGCCATACATCGTGCGGTGGGACACACGACCCCTGACTACGTGGTGAAAAAGGGTCGGAAACGAAGACTGATTCACGGCTGTCATCTGAAGAAGGGGGAGAGTCCGATGTCTGATATGGATATGGATATGGATACCTTGGATGACATCAGCGTCGACGAAGTGTTACTTCGTCTTCCGCTTAAATTGTGGGACGAGCAACGTCGCAGGAAGTGGGCATTGATAGTCAATTCATTTGAGGAGTTCGTCACTGAAGGGAAGAAACGGCTCAAAATAGATAATGCGGCTGAAGTGCAAATTGAGCTGAAGGATGGCACTATCTTGGAAGACAATGATATTTTCAAATTGCTGAATCCTTACACTGTCCTGATACTGAAAGAATCTAACAAGCCAGCATTTGAACCCACTAAGCCGTTGAAACTCTGGGACGCGCAGCGTGAACAAAAACTGGGCGTGATGATTAAATCATTGCAAGACGTCATCGCCAAAGGGAAGATACGGTTCGGAGTGCATATAGCGACTGAGGTACAGATTGTTCTCGAAGAGGATGGTACTGTCGTAGAGGACGAGGATTATTTTAAAACACTACATTCACAAACTGTCCTTATGATGTTACTACCTGGAGAATTGTGGACCGACTCCTACGTCGGATAGTGGTGATGATGTGTCTGTTTGTGTGAAATTAAATGCCCGTACGCGGAGGGCGTAAATGGGATTGTTGCAATGTGAACCAGCGCGTCCCATGGCTGTTTGTGTGTGGCATTGAGCAAACAATCTCAACATGTAAATACATGGTATAAAATTATTGTTCTTGTTTGTTTCATGTGTCGATGCGTTGTTGCTTTTGTGGCTCACCTCTCTGATCTTGTCCTTATAACTAAAAAAAAAAAAAAAAAAAAAAATGTGTTTGTTTCATCACCACGTCACTTCATTTATTTGTGTTGCACATCAATATCAAGTCAAGGCAGTACATGTGTGCGTATCAAGTCCGTACGTCTTACACGGCGGGACAGGCAGTATCAACATTTATGCATCAATCAAGGCAGAAAATATTTTTTGTATGCTGGCTGTGTAACTCTTCAAGCCAGCACTAGTGTGACATTGGTACAGCGTTCAGCCTTAGCACACAAACCCAAACTAGATTATCAATAAGTTGTGGAAGCGTAACAAGTTTGAAACAGAGTAAGATGTAAACAACAAAAAACAAAGACATTCATGTAAACAATAGCTGTTTGGTACAGGCTCCTTCTTCGGGCCGCCTCGTCGACTTTGTCGCTCCCTTAGTGGACCTTTTTTTCAGCATTGAATTGCAGTGCCGCACGAGCAGCAGCTCAGGGGCGGCGCAGTGCCTGTCCGTCGGTCTGATTCTCCTCGAATCCATCATTGAAACATACCGGATCCTATGCAACAACACTGTGCAGTGGCAGGGTAGGGTAACACTGGGCGGCGGCGGTGTCAGCTGAAAGCGGCACAACATTAAGCCACAAAATGAGTCAGGCAGGGACAGCCGTTGGTTAACAGCCAGCGAAGTGGCAGTATTCACAATATACGATATCCTGGTTTTTTCGTATCGGCACATTCTTCGTGAGCCCAACGTTGACAATCCACACATTGAATCCAGATTTCATTTTCCATACTATTTGTGAAAGGGTCCGAGCAATAGAGACAAGAGGTATCATCGCCGCTATTCGTACCATCGCCGCCGCTATTCGTGGTTTTGCTTGATACTCTAGTTCTATTTTTATCAAGAGCTCTTTGCTTCTCTCGGATCGCTCTTTGCTTCTCTCGGATCTTCATGGTTGTGTTAAGTTTCGTTCTCTTTTCAGTACCCGCCAAAATTGCTTGATGATGCCTATGTAGGAACGCTGCGCACCATTTTTCCCCGGCTAACTCCACATCTACCCAAGACTGCGGCATTTTAAGCTTTTTGGTTTGGGCATCTTGAAAGGTCAATATCTGAACTTCGACTAGTGTAAGGCCATAAACAGTATTCGCATTTTCGATAAGGTGAGAAGCAAGATCATTCTCGTTGTCTTTGGAAAAGACTCTGGCGCCCTCTGGTCGAACGCAGCGTGATCTTGTCGCTATTTTACCCTCGATAGTCTCCAGCGACGACGGCGACGGTGGCGATGTTCTCGTTCCCAAAGTGCTCTGGTCAGTGACCATTTCTGAAAATAATATGCATCGTCAACCATTAACACACAACAATTACAAATCACTCACCGTTAAAAAACTATTATTATTATTATTATTATTTTATTATATTGTTTTTAAATCATTAAATTATATTAATTATTAAATATATTATTAATGAAATACTTACGAAAGGTTTTCGTCTGAGGAGTGTCTATGTTTTTCATCAGGTAAGATTTCCACCACTTTAATGATTTGCCCAAATTTTGCGCTGCCGGTCCTTTCATTCTCCATTGGCTCAACTGATGCCACATCACAACAGCCATGGGACGCGGCCTGTTTTCACATCGAACAATCCATTTTACGCCTCCGCGGTACGGGCATCTTTAATTTCACACACAACAGACACCCCGGATTCTTATCATCACCAACTATCCGACGTAGGAGTCGGTCCACAATCTCTCCCCCCAGGTAGCTAACATCTAAGGACAGTTTGTGAATGTGTGTTTTAAATAATCGCTCGCCTTCTACAGGCAGTACATCCTCTTCGAGAACAATTCTGTACCGTCAGTCGCTATAACTGCACTCCGAACCGTATGCTTCCTTTGGCGATGAACGTCTTGCAATGGATTTAATCATCACGCCCAGTTTTGTTCAACGCTGTGCGTCCCAGAGTTTCATCGTGCTTGGGTTCAAATGCTGGCTTTGTTAGATTCCTTCTCAGTATCAAGGACCAGTGGTAAGGATTCAGCAATGTGAAAATATCATTGTCTTCCAAGATAGTTGCCATCCTTCAGCTCAATTTGCACTTCAGGGCCGCATTATCTATTTTGGAGACGCGTTTCTTCCTTCACTGACGAATTCCCTCAAATGAATTGAACTATCAATGCCCACTTCCTGCGACGTTTGCTCGTTCCAGCAATTTTAAGGCGGAAGACGAAGTAACACTTCGTCGACGGTTGAAGTTCATCAAGGTATCCATATCCATATCATATCGACATCGGACTCTCCCCTTCTTCAGATGACCAGCCCGTGAATCAGTCTTCCGTTTCGGCGCCCTCCTTCACCACGCTAGTCAGGCGGCTTGTGTCCTCACCACGATGTATGGCCCCTCGAACTTTGGTCTGAGTTTTGCGAGTACACCTTTTCCTGCTGTGAAGTTCGACACCACACTGTGTCACCTGGCTGAAACGTTGCCGGTTTTGTCTCTTTTTGGATGTATATTTCTACACACGATATTCTCCCACAGCTGCTTGTATATTTCTACACGCGCGCCTCATTGGCTGCGATGGTGGTGCAATGCGGCGGCGACCGTCGACCAGCCGACTGCTCCCGATCAATACCGTCCAGCCGGGCTGTTCCCGATCAATAGCGCGAACCGGGGCGGCGCCCCGCTGCGTCGGTGTTGTACGCTTCCGGCATCAATGACAAGTTGACCCGGCGCGGCGCCAGCGGCCGGACGTGCCGGGCGGCTCTCCTGCCCTACCCCACAGCGCTGCGCGCAGCGTGGTGTCGGAGAGTGAGAGCGAACCTACTCCGAGTGATTTTTAATTGTGTGATGATGTGAGTGCTGCTTTTGACTTCGACCAGCCGATCGTCGGTGACCCTTCTGTGGACTCAGCCGAACTCAAGTGCCCAGTGATTTCTGACGCAGTGAAGTGGTGGCCTGCCAGCACGCGTCGGTGCTCGCGGCGCAGTGAGGCGACTGAGGCCTGAGTGCCTAACAGATTGGCCTACTAGGTAGAGGCCCGTCGTCGTATCGTCGCGATGCATCGTGAGCTGCTGCAGTACCTGACCATCCTGGTCGTCGCCCGTCTGCTCGTGCTGGCCGCCGCGCCGGCCCCGGCCCCGCCATACGCCAGGTGCAGGCGGCTCAACGCCCCGGGCAGCCCTGCGTACGACCAGCTGACTGACCGTGTCGCGGCCGCCCGGCCAACCCGAGCCCGCCCCGCCCCAGCCCGGCCGA